>JAMJFZ010002914.1:0-56566 GCA_026225945.1 Cricetomys ansorgei
CATCAGCACATCCCCCAAGCTTCAGGGATCCTGAAGGTACTCGCAATTGATGCAGGAACAGTTTCAATCCACAGACCACTGGACATCTTGCAAGTAACTGGATGTCCCGCAGGCACCCAGATATCCCACATATTCCTGCACATCATGCAGGATCCTGGAAATTCTGCAGTGACACAGACATCACACGACAGCCAGCCATCCCTCAGCTACACAAGACATCAATAGGCACCCAATCATCAGGTGGTCACCAGGCCCCAAAAAGCATCTGGACATCCCTTAGGCACCAAGATATCCATAAGCACAGGACCCCTGTCTTCATACGGGAACATCCCATAGGTTACCTGATGTTCTCAAAGTTTATGTTTTGTTATGTTTAAATGGTTTTTGGCACTGTCAGGTGAAGGCTTGGACATATCATGGTGTTTTGAATTGTTTGCAGGTATTTTATTTATATGGGGATGCTTGATTGTGGTGTGTTCAGAACATATGCGGAGATCTGGATCAAGAAACACTGGATCTTTTCATCTTGTTAATCACAGTGAGGGTTCAGGGTAAACTGTATTTTATCCTGTCTTCTGCTTCCATGTTCCTGCTGCTGCTGAAAAAAACACAGGGGGAGGAGAGGAGAGAGATGAATCAGCACATCTGAAGGAGATCTCCAAGGTTACAGCAGCCTTTGCTTCCTATACCAAAATGTGAGATCTCTCTCCGGATTGGTTCCTGATCCATTCTCTTTTAGAAAGCACAGATGCCTCCAATCAGAGGCAAACACAGCAAATAAAAATCTCTGAGGGCTGGGAATTTGCCAGTCAGGCTCGGGTATAGCCAGGACTCAGCTGGCTCCTGTAATACCCGAGTCTGACGCCATAAGCTGCTCCAGAGAAGGAAGACTGCTCCTGACACCTGCAGCACACAAGACAATAGAAACCTAGCATAGGCAAGGATTGTTTGATTCCCTGCATCCTTGCTGTGTGTCACCTGCTGTTGTTCCCTGTGCAGGAAATATGAACAGCCTCTCAAGCCACTGCTTCTGATCTATGATGTCATCAGTATCTTGGTCTACAATTTGCTTCTTTATTTGCAAGGAAAATGATTGACTTCAGGCCACAGTATCTGACAGAGTCGAGGTATGTACACCTGACCATTCCTTGTGCTCTCAATATGAGAGTTTTTCTGGAAAGGAGAGTTCACACATGGCACCCATAGTCTCTCTTAATGCTTCATTCAGAAACATTTTGCAACATGATCTTACCAGTAAACTAAGACCGTCTGTGGACCAAGAAGTATAATATTTGCAATCATACTTGGTATCATCCTGCTGTCACCAGTATTCTCTGAGGTCCTCCCTCCCTTGTTCCCTTCACAGGCGATAGCCCAGCCATTGCACACTGACTTAGTGTTGAGAAAGAAAGCAGAGGCAGCATCTCATCCTTTGTTCATAGATCTTGAACAGAGACTGAGTGATGATAGGAAACACATTTCAAGAGAGGCCGACTTGATTTTCCCAGGGAGAAGTGACTCATGGCCTAGAGGAATAAGAAGAGACCTTATGAGGATAGAAGTCCAACCAAAGACCCTCCAACCGCAATGATCAAAAATAATCATCATCCAGGCTGCATTCCTTGCTGACACCATATCTTATGAGGGGCTAGTGACCTAAGATATGTCAGCACCAGAGGAAGCATTTCACCTGTTACGGCAAGAAAACAGGGAACAGCAGAATTCTGGTCTTCTTGTGAGAATTCCAACATCCAAAACCCATTTCAAACCCCTCTTATCCTCAGGCTAGTCCTGCAACTCCCCAGTGATTGTTTCTTTTTTTTAAATACTGGTGAAGTATCATCATTATCATTAGTCTCCATTTGTGTGGTACTCTGCTAATGAACTATCCCCTGAGTAGTGGCAATTTCTATATAGCTGTTTATGTGCATCTGCACAATTTTGATGTGGCAAGTGCTAGGACAGTGGGGGTTCCGATAGGCAGAATAAAGTCAAGGAGGGGAAGGATTCAAGCATTAGGGGGTTTGAATTCCCTGGGTGTGATGCTGTAGGATATCATTGTGAGATCTCATCCTTGGGAAGCAGCTGAGCCATGGCCAGTGGCACAGCTCAGGGGAAGAAGGATTGGGGCATGGCAGCACATGCAGGTCAGGTTTGGTATTTATTTAGAGGCTCTGAGAGCCAGCTGGAAGTAAAGAATTCCCAGGAGCCAAAGGATATCACCAGTGGATGTAGCTTGGCTTAGTGAGAAAATCGAGGTCACATTTACAGAGAAAGGGGAAGTGTTTTTACCACACATGGACATCAGGAAAAGCAGACTGGTTATGGCAGCACATGGAGGACAGCATCATTTCATGTGGGGGCTAATAACCTAGACCTAGGTGGCCATAGTGCCATTGGGTGATCCCTATAGTTATGGGGAAATTCTTTTGCATAGATAGGAGTTTTCCTGGGGACCAGCAGAAGAGGCCTTATAAGTTCATATAGAGAGAATGAAATCTCAGCCTTGGGACAGCAGCATCAGGTAAATATGTGCCAAATTGCAAAGCTTTGAAGGTTGTACCTTTGAAGAGGTGGTGACATGCTATGAAAACAAATAGTATAGCTGTAGTTTGTTAGAACAGGAAGAGTGGAAACTCTGAAGGCCATCTGCTCTCAATGGTTCCAAGCAAGCTTGAGTGCCCTCTTTGGCTCTAGGACAGGCGCACATACGGGTGGAAAGGTATATAGTGAGCCAGTGATCTCCACTGAAGATTTTTGAGTATTTTATTTTTTTCTACCAGCTCAAACTGACTCTTTAGCCCACACAATATCAGCTATCCTTGTTCAGTAGTTATCTAGTCTAGAGCCCTCCAGTTTTATAATACAACCTTCACAAGGTAGGTTATCTGTCCTTGGATAGATGCAAGGATTGCTGTGGTAGAGTGTAAAACTTGGACAAACTTGTCTTGAAAGTCACCAGTCAGATGGTGTGTTTGGGTGAGGGCAGAACCTTTGGCTCCTTAGGCACCTTAAAAAATAGTGAGGCCAATACCAATGAGCAAAAGGCTGAAGATCCCATTAATTTGTCTGTCTTGTCTCAGTTGCCTGGCAAGTTCCTCATGTAGATCTGTTGCATAATCATTACAGGCATGCAAAAACCATCTTGGGAGAGGTTACCATGAGAACTGACATCCCCTTGGCACCAGAGAAGCACAGGAGTGTTGACACATGTTGGCTCATCTGTGTGAACAGGGGCATTGAAGATTTGTTCTCTAAAGAAGCATTACCAGGCACAGCTGTAGGAAGTGGATGGGAGAGTGAGGCACAGAAGAGAGAGTAGACATTAGGGGAGACATTAGAAGGCACCAGAAATTGGGGGTCAAGTGGGACCCAGGGAGGCAGTCTCGGAGTATGGGAGTCTTGTGGAAGGATGGGACATACCTGAGAGGTGGTTTCTGGAGATTATCTCCCTGTGGCTCTTGGAAAGGGAGATTAATGGGGACTGTTGCAAGGGAAGCATTGAAAAGCTTTGGGGTGGGAGGTCATGGGAGGAAAATGTTTCTTTACCAAGGAAAATAAAAGTTAGCTTTACCATTGTTTATTATCTTTACCAAAATTCATATTGTAGAGAAAGTAACCAACAGGTGTCTGTGAAGCAGCTGGTGTAGATTTATGTCCTCACGTCCTCTAAGAAAATATGGCTGTGGTTTAAAAGCATGAACATTCTTTTAGAAAGTCAATTGTAAAACCAAAAGAGATTTTAAATTTTGCCCTTGTGACTGATGATAGCAGTTATCTTATCAGAACTCGGTAAGACCTTGTGGTGGAAACTCCATCAGTGTTACAACTCTGAACGTTTTCTAGACTCTCAGTCCCTCTCGTATACCTTTTCCCTTTTATCCGTACATCTTACATCAACTTCTCAGACTCTCTAACTGACTTAGACTTTCATATCCTCAGACCTTTAAAATTTCACATCTTAGAACACTTTCTTAGACACTCAAAATTTAAAATACTTAATTAGACCTCTCCATTTTACACCTCAAAAGACTTCCTTAGTCCTTGACAACTTGCCTGAACTTTCTAACTTCCCAAGTATTTATCACAAGATACACCAGTCATTATAGGGCAAGATCTGTTAAATAAAGAGTAGCAAAATTATTTCAAAACCTGGTTTGTGAGCATATCTCTTTGAAAAAGAGGCTCTATGCACTGCAATGTATAATAAGGTAGCTGGAGCCTTGAGGAGAGGAACTGGGGATCTGTTGTTGGTAGACTAACAAATCTATATTTAGCCATCAACACCATCACCATGACCTCCTAAACCAGACAGGTGTTGTGTATCTACACGTTTTGGGACATTCTACATCAATATATGTGAACCATGCACAGTTTCATCCAGCCAGCACACTTCATTCTTGAGCCACAAAATGCTTTTTATAGTCACTACATTCTGGGGACTGTGTCACACAACTGGGTACTCAAAATGTGAGAACCAGCATTTTCTGTGACATGTGGGTCCATTGTGGCTTTACAGTCTCACCACTGCTCCAGGAGTTTGCAGAGCGAAAGCTTTTTATTATTTAATCCAAGAGTTTTTCAAGAGATTGCTTATCATCTTCCTTAGCCTACACACTCTCTGGTTCACCTCTAATTCTCATATGTCCCGCAAATATTTTCTTTTGTTTAACCCTCTACTGCGAAAAGAAGTAGTCTTAACTTTTAGCATCTGAAGCTCCTTCAGGTGTCTTTTTTGATGGACTGGTGTATTTTGCAGACCACTTTGTTTTAGACTGATTGTACCTAGTCTGTACCCTGTATGCAGAAGTCCCTGTGGCCCAGAGTTTTGGGTTTCTTTTTGAATTCAGAATCCCTGGCTTCCTGAAACATGTTCAGTTACAGGAAAGTGTCTTTATTTTTGTATTGTTTGAATACACTTTGGTTTTCATTTTGATAACTCTTTCTTGGATCATATACCTCTGATTGTGTTAGCCTATCCCATCTTCAGAGGCTGTTACTTTTATCCAGTCTTAATATTGTCTGAATTTAGTTATGACCTTGTAAAACCTGAGCTTGTACCTGCAGTGGCCCGAGAAGCACAGCTTCCCCATTCTGAGCCCCTCCAACACTTGTATACAGACACACACATCCCTGATCTGTGGAAACTCACCTTTCCAAAATGTAAGGACCCTGTCAGTGCCAGAGGAGGCCATAGTCCCCAGACTTATTTTAGGGGCTGTGGAATGAAGACCACTCAGTACATATTCCCACCTTAACTTTCTTTTGCCTCCTTGGGGGCTTTCCAAATCCATGACTTGATCGCAGTATCATGTTGTGTCCTTCAAATTCTGTAAAACAATATCTAGAGACTGCTTAGAGAAGATGTTTGCTTCATAGATTCAAAGATGGTAAAGTGGGGAGGAGAATTCCAGACACAAAGTTAAGTAAAAATAAGGAGCCATTGTCACCAATGAACTGACTACAGCCAGCGACAATAAGTCAAACTGACAATCAGAAAACCCGTTCACTCACCCATCAGAAAAGCTACTGGATCTCAACCAAGTGCAAGGGCAAACATGGCATTCCCATGGAGCCACAGAAAGCAGGAGCCCAGCTGCATCAGGCTTCTACCCAAATTCCCACCGGGATACACCCAAAGAATCAAAGATGCACCCCAACAACAGAGCCTCCTTACCTCTAAGGATCTGTGCACTCCAAGCTGAGTTCTCTCCCTTGGAATACCAGTGGGGTGTGCACATACTGGGCATCCTTATCCTTGAAGCTTCCTGTGCCAAAGAGAGCTTCCCTGTAGAGAACAGAACTATCTTTTCCCAGGTACACTGTCATAGCCAATGCAAAGAAGGAAAAGGTAACCAAAGGGAAAAAAAAGAAAGTCACAGGTATCTCAGAACTCATAAAGGTGGGCTGGGGATTGGTTCCCAGATAAGCCCCCATATGCTGTGGGGATCTTTTGATCCATGTACACTAACACACAACTTGGTTAAAGAAGAGGAAAATTTATTGAGTTTATTGAGTTTAAAAAGAAAGAAGAGACAAATATAGAAAACTCAACTGGTCAGGGAGGTATGACCCTAACAAAAATATTTACAAACAGTTTAGGCTTGAAAACAATAAATGTTTTGGTCACATAAACAAAGTCATAATTTCTAAACCAATCAGAAACTGCCGAACAATCTAGGTCAGATTCACAATAACCCGGAAAGGACACATCGCAGTTCCCAAAATGAGTACATGACAATCATTTCGTGTGGCTTTACTGGCATGCTCTGAATGCATGGAGCCTTTCTCATTTCCAGGGAGCCAGGACCTTCTCTCTGTTTTAAAACGATTTTTCCAATTTAAGATAGCATTTATTCTGCCATTTCATATGATTTCAATATGGTCTTGAAGCATTTTTTTTTAGATTTTTGAACTGGGGTAGACTGTTTTTTAATTATTTACCATGAGAGAGATGTAGGCAATAGAGGGTAAACTACTTTGAACAGAGGAATAGCAAAAAATCATTTCTCTAGCTGAGTGTCCTCCTTAGGGCCTGGGAATAAGGCAAACTTTTTTTTTTCTGTAGATGTCTGTTGGCTTTAGCAAGGGGAGATCTGAGGCCTGATTTAGGAGTGAGCAGCCTTGAGGGAGGGCAAAGGGAGAAGCTGGTCTGGCATGTTCTAGACCCACTTTCCCAAGCATGCCCATGACCATGGGCCCATGCTAGTGGTATGAGTAAGGGTATGGGAGTCTTATGGTCTGTCTGTGGGACATGCTATGCCATGACTGGCCTGCTGTCTAGGCCAACTGTATGGCTAGCAATCCCAGTGAATGCTTGTAAGTATGGAGCCTGGAAGGGAGTCACTTTGGGCACATGTAACGCACGGGAAGAGGTGAGGCAGTGTAGTGGGTCATCCTGAGAGACCTGAATGCCATGCTCAGCCTCCACATCCTCAGAGGTCAGGGACTGTGGAGCCAAGATAGTAGTTTGGCCCATGGCCATTATGGGTCCCTTGTCCCACAGCCAATTGTGCCAGTGTGCCCAGGGTGGGTGGGGCTGTGTGGGTGACAACAGAGCCATTGTAGAGCTCATCAATAAGGGCTGGGACAAATGCATTGAAGTCACTCCAACAAAGTTGTGCTGAAATGGGGAGTAGAAGGTTTTATGGAGTTAAGGAGTCCACTATGGGAGTTAGCCCACACCATAGGCAGATGGGTCAAGACTCCATGACTTATCCAAGATAGTCATAGAGCTGAAGTAGATTGGGCCACTGGGATTTGCTCAAGTCGGGGAAAGGGGAGGGAACAATTCTGTGGCATATGTGTGCCAGGCTCTTGTTTGTAGGTAAGCATGGGGACCACTGTGGCTTGAACCGCTGAGGTACTGTGAAGCAGGGTCCATCATGTATGCAGGTAATTGTGCAGAGTAGGATAAGTAGATAAGTTTAGCTAATCTAGGAAAGAAATTAAATTTCAACTGGTGAAGGTTTTCAGCTCCCATTGTTCTGATATATTGGTTTACCTGACATCCTCCTTCCAATGACAAATAAAACACATTCAATCAGGACTTGACCATCTCTTCACATATTGTAAACGATTTTTTCTGGTAATTTTGGGAATCTGTTCCCATGTATCCATACGTTTATAAATTCTGTGGGTCTGTTTAAAAGTGTGAATATTCATCTGTGGATTATTATTCTTTGTTAGCTCCCACTTACATTGTTTTCCAAATTAATTTTCTGAGATTGAAATGCTGTCTAAAATTCAGTTCTTTATTTTAGGTAGACTAGTAAATCAGTCACCCCAGGAAAAACTCATAATATCACAAAATTCTAGAATAGTCTTGTACTCCCTCATTTTGTGACATTTTCATACATATCCCCATTTATGTTTTTCCTAAATTCAGTTTTAAGCCAATGAGACATAAATTTCTGTTATTGCCAGATGTTTGATTAGCTTTATATTAAAGTTGTCCTGTAGAATTATTTGGGAAATATTCATTACATGTACATTTAGTCTAAATTTTTTTCATTAAATCCTTAATATTTCTGTTTTTATCCGGTGAACCATCAAGCACAAAAACTGAAAAACCACCACATGAACAGGCAAATAGAACCTACCCTGAAGATGTTTCATTTCAGATCTTAACTTTGACCAAGATCCTCATCTGCCTTGATCAATAGCGAGATGGTTAGTAAATGTCATGTTTACTCAACAGCATATCAGAATGGTAATTTTGTTATGTTCTATCAAAAACAATACAGATGACAGTATGTCTTAATTGATACCATCTTTATAACCAGTCTATAAGCCAAAGGATAACACTCGAGGAAAATTTGTCATCAGATTACAATCATCAAAATCAATCAGAATCTTCTGTAATGACCATAGTAGTTTTGGAAGATTCCCCACCACAATATGCACAAATATATTGTGTGTGTTAGCCAGAGTTTTCCATGAGAACAGAATAGATAGAATGCATATGATAATCAGATCCAAATCTACTGTCCTCTCCAGATTTTTTTTCATGTCTGTGTTGTACTTGTCTTACATATTACAGGGCACCTGTCTTCCATAATAATATAACTGCAACCCAATAGAGTAATTCATGGAGACAGCATCCAAATTACTCACGCGAATTTACAGATAATCAAAGCATATTCAACTATCATCTATCTATCTATCTATCTATCTATCTATCTATCTATCTATCTATCATTTTTAAACATACCTAGTCCAACTATTAGTCCTTAATTACAGTTGAGTGTTAGTTTACTAACAGAGACATTGGCATTATGTGAACACTGGTCCAAAGAAAATTAACTGTCATTCCCCTGCATATATCTTCTGAAAATAATCCTCAGAATGGATTAGATAATCCATTAATCTCCTCTTTCTTCTTGATATTTTTAATTTGATTTTGTGTTACTTATAAGTGATTATTTGGGGTGGGGCACTACTCTATATCCATGGCAAGTTCAAGAAACAATATTTCCCACCAATGCTATTTTTTCTGTTTTTACAGACTGTGAATGTTCCAATTCCCATTTAGATTCTCTAGTTTCTGCTCATTGATATAGATAGTCCATCAATGACAGAGCTAGGAAGATATGTAGAGACATAGTGCAGTAAATGATAATTGTTGAGAAAGACTTGATATTGACCATGATTTTCATGAACTCTCCAGGGCCTCATCTGAAAGAAGAGGGGAACAAATCCACCAGGAAGATACCAGTAGGATCACCAGTCAGCTTCCAACTCCAGCAGGAGTGAAGTGAGTAGGATTAACATGCTCCCATGTACTTGTGAAGCTTGATTTAGATTGGCTGTCTGTAGATTTCTCCTTAACAATCCAGGGAGGAGGCATATGACTGGGAATGGGTCCCCGAGAAGTAATACTTTACTTGAGTAGTGTAATAGAGGGCAGATTTTGTATGATAGACCTGGGATTGACAGTACTGACAGTCACTGCTCTGCTCCATCTCTTTTTCCCACTTGTAAATACTGACACATGAACTGTGAATACTTATGTGTACCCACCTATGTATGGCCAATGTAAATGCACATGTTTCTCTGATTCTTCAGTGCCCCTCTGCCCTCACACAGTGGTATAGAAGGCAAGCAGGAAACACAACATTCTCAGAGTAAAATCCCTGTGACTAAAATAATTCCATAACATAAAGAAATCATGTAAAGAGATAAATTCCAGTGCCACTTTTTTTTCTACTTCAATGTGGGTACTAATTTGAAGTGTGGTTGATATACCCTGTTACACCCACTTGAAAAAAAACATTTTGCCTTTCTCCTAGCAGTTATCATTTGCAAATCCTTTCTAGATCATTAACAGTGGTAATTTATCTTTCATTTCCCTTATACGTTCTGGTAAAGTTGTTGGATTGAACCTCTGCACACCTTATGTGTGCAGCCACAGTGTGTAGTCCAGTGTCTGTCAGTAATTTCTATCTAGAAAAGATTGTTTTCCACAACCAGTGGCCCCCTACAGTCTTCATACCCATTTTTCAAGATAGATCTATGATGCTCAAAGAAGTATTTGATAAATTCATCCCATTCAGAACCTACCGATCCAGAGTGTATCATTCTCTACACATAGCACACCTGAGCACCTCTGTGTCATTTCCCCTTTAGGACAAGAAGAACGATTAATTAATACTCAGATCAATGGAAATAACAGTATCTCATTTGGACTCATTTCATTTTGATGTTTTTAGAAGAAAATACAAAAGAATTTTTTGCATAAGCATAGGAATAATCTATTCTCAGGTTCTTGTTCTCTTCAGCAGTGGGAGGATTTCTTTTTTCCTCCAGTGAAATGCAGTCTACTTTTCAGATTAATTATGCAGTCAGTAGCAGTATAACTTCAATGTGGGCAGGAAATGAATTTCACATGTCCAAGACATAAGTAAGTAGGATCTTCAGCCATAGGATATACCATTGGAAATAGATGTGATGTTTGAGTAGAAAATATATGACAAGAACTCAATAAATAGAATATCTTATTGCTGGTACCATAATTATTCCTGATAGAACATCACAACATACCTTATACAGGTAGGGCAGCAATATCTCTCCAAATATAGAGTCACTCTATTACAATTCATTACATACACATATGTGTGTGTGTGTGTGTGTGTGTGTGTCTGTGTGTGTGTCTGTGTATGTGTGACATTTATGTGAATGTTTGTTTGTAAGCTTTTCTCATTCAGTTGAGAATTTCACATGAGAGAACTCTGTTTATATTATTGCCATTCTTCTTTCTTCTACATGCTCCTATTCAAATAAATACAAAGGTACTTACCACTTCTCATTATTTAATATTGATTCTTTCATATTCATAACTACTCCATGATGCGTTCATTACACATTGATTATATGTACATGTATTTTTAGGACACTCTATCCAAAAGAGCATTTCAGGTCCTTTACTGTCAAAGTCTCATGGCTGTCTTAGTATGCATGATTTGCCTGTAGACATGTAGCTAATGGTGGAATGCTGAGAGATTTTCCCATCTGTGTTGGCATTACAATTTATGATACATTGTGCTTATTCAGCAGATCAGATAATGAAGGATGTTCCTTATCATCCATGATCTCACTAGCCTTGTGTATTGGGCTATAGTTTTGGCATTTGGCATAAATTGTCTCTGACCATGATGTCTGTGTTGATTACTTACAATGAATATAGGTAAATTTCATATGTAGCTTTGAGCACCAAGCCACTAATCCCCTTCTTATAGATAAGTTTGGCAAAATACTAGGTTTTGAAATGTTGGTATAATGATATTTACTCCTTTGTTGGGCAGCACTGCTGCCTGTATTGTTTACATTAACACAAGTTAGTGGTAAGGAGTATAAATAATAAGAATACCCCATGCACCAGGATATACTCCAGACTTTAGAAATCCTGAAGATGCCTGGGCATGAGACAGGCACTCAGCCTACCCACATAAACTCAGAGTTCTCACAGGTGCCAGGACATCCTGTGGTCTCAAGGCCATCCACAGAATGGCCAGGCGTCTTGCAAGTACATGACCAACTAACAGGCACCTTGATTTCACACACTTTTGCTAAACCGCACAGGGTCCCAAACATTCCAAAAGCACCAGGGTTTCTCAAAGGACCTTGAATATATCCCAGTTACCAGGAATTCCTGTAGGTGCTTGGACTTCCAGAAGTGCCAGGGCCTCACTAAGGTACACACACATCCTGTTGGCAGCCTTTATCTCCTTCAGGCACCAGGCCATCCTGCAAAACACAACATCCCAATGGTAAGACGATGTCCTTCTAACACTAAAGAATTCTGCAGGCACCAGGATATTTTACAGGCACCAAGGACTCCATAGGCACTCAGATATACATCTGACACCAGGTCTTCTAGCAATCTCCAGGACCTCCCTCTGGAACATTGCCATACCACATTTGCCAGGATATTCTGAGGGTGCCTGTACATCCTGCAGGCACAGATATCACAGAGTCACCAGGATCTCCTGCAGACACCAGAGCATCCTTCAGGTGCCCACACATCTTGTAGGTGCCTGGATTTCCCACAGACTTCCTCATATCCTGCTGCTACCAAGACGCTCCACATTCACTGGAGCCTCTTGAGGCAACAGGCCTTCCCACAGGAACCAGAATATCCCACAGGCACTTGGATATCCTGCAGTAATCCACACATCCTGCAGGAGCCAGAACTTCCCGCAGGCATCAGCACATCCCCCAAGCTTCAGGGATCCTGAAGGTACTCGCAATTGATGCAGGAACAGTTTCAATCCACAGACCACTGGACATCTTGCAAGTAACTGGATGTCCCGCAGGCACCCAGATATCCCACATATTCCTGCACATCATGCAGGATCCTGGAAATTCTGCAGTGACACAGACATCACACCGACAGCCAGCCATCCCTCAGCTACACAAGACATCAAATAGGCACCCAATCATCAGGTGGTCACCCAGGCCCCAAAAAGCATCTGGACATCCCTTAGGCACCAAGATATCCATAAGCACAGGACCTCCTGTCTTCATACGGGAACATCCCATAGGTTACCTGATGTTCTCAAAGTTTATGTTTTGTTATGTTTAAATGGTTTTTGGCACTGTCAGGTGAAGGCTTGGACATATCATGGTGTTTTGAATTGTTTGCAGGTATTATATTTATATGAGGGATGCTTGATTGTGGTGTGTTCAGAACATATGCGGAGATCTGGATCAAGAACCACTGGCTCTTTTCATCTTGTTAATCACAGTGAGGGTTCAGGGTAAACTGTATTTTATCCTGTCTTCTGCTTCCATGTTCCTGCTGCTGCTGAAAAACACAGGGGGAGGGAGAGAGAGATGAATCAGCACATCTGAAGGAGATCTCCAAGGTTACAGCAGCCTTTGCTTCCTATACCAAAATGTGAGATCTCTCTCCGGATTGGTTCCTGATCCATTCTCTTTTAGAATGCACAGATGCCTCCAATCAGAGGCAAACACAGCAAATAAAAATCTCTGAGGGCTGGGAATTTGCCAGTCAGGCTCGGGTATAGCCAGGACTCAGCTGGCTCCTGTAATACCCGAGTCTGACGCCATAAGCTGCTCCAGAGAAGGAAGACTGCTCCTGACACCTGCAGCACACAAGACAATAGAAACCTAGCATAGGCAAGGATTGTTTGATTCCCTGCATCCTTGCTGTGTGTCACCTGCTGTTGTTCCCTGTGCAGGAAATATGAACAGCCTCTCAAGCCACTGCTTCTGATCTATGATGTCATCAGTATCTTGGTCTACAATTTGCTTCTTTATTTGCAAGGAAAATGATTGACTTCAGGCCACAGTATCTGACAGAGTCGAGGTATGTACACCTGACCATTCCTTGTGCTCTCAATATGAGAGTTTTTCTGGAAAGGAGAGTTCACACATGGCACCCATAGTCTCTCTTAATGCTTCATTCAGAAACATTTTGCAACATGATCTTACCAGTAAACTAAGACCGTCTGTGGACCAAGAAGTATAATATTTGCAATCATACTTGGTATCATCCTGCTGTCACCAGTATTCTCTGAGGTCCTCCCTCCCTTGTTCCCTTCACAGGCGATAGCCCAGCCATTGCACACTGACTTAGTGTTGAGAAAGAAAGCAGAGGCAGCATCTCATCCTTTGTTCATAGATCTTGAACAGAGACTGAGTGATGATAGGAAACACATTTCAAGAGAGGCCGACTTGATTTTCCCAGGGAGAAGTGACTCATGGCCTAGAGGAATAAGAAGAGACCTTATGAGGATAGAAGTCCAACCAAAGACCCTCCAACCGCAATGATCAAATAATCATCATCCAGGCTGCATTCCTTGCTGACACCATATCTTATGAGGGGCTAGTGACCTAAGATATGTCAGCACCAGAGGAAGCATTTCACCTGTTACGGCAAGAAAACAGGGAACAGCAGAATTCTGGTCTTCTTGTGAGAATTCCAACATCCAAAACCCATTTCAAACCCCTCTTATCCTCAGGCTAGTCCTGCAACTCCCCAGTGATTGTTTCTTTTTTTTAAATACTGGTGAAGTATCATCATTATCATTAGTCTCCATTTGTGTGGTACTCTGCTAATGAACTATCCCCTGAGTAGTGGCAATTTCTATATAGCTGTTTATGTGCATCTGCACAATTTTGATGTGGCAAGTGCTAGGACAGTGGGGGTTCCGATAGGCAGAATAAAGTCAAGGAGGGGAAGGATTCAAGCATTAGGGGGTTTGAATTCCTTGGTGTGATGCTGTAGGATATCATTGTGAGATCTCATCCTTGGGAAGCAGCTGAGCCATGGCCAGTGGCACAGCTCAGGGGAAGAAGGATTGGGGCATGGCAGCACATGCAGGTCAGGTTTGGTATTTATTTAGAGGCTCTGAGAGCCAGCTGGAAGTAAAGAATTCCCAGGAGCCAAAGGATATCACCAGTGGATGTAGCTTGGCTTAGTGAGAAAATCGAGGTCACATTTACAGAGAAAGGGGAAGTGTTTTTACCACACATGGACATCAGGAAAAGCAGACTGGTTATGGCAGCACATGGAGGACAGCATCATTTCATGTGGGGGCTAATAACCTAGACCTAGGTGGCCATAGTGCCATTGGGTGATCCCTATAGTTATGGGGAAATTCTTTTGCATAGATAGGAGTTTTCCTGGGGACCAGCAGAAGAGGCCTTATAAGTTCATATAGAGAGAATGAAATCTCAGCCTTGGGACAGCAGCATCAGGTAAATATGTGCCAAATTGCAAAGCTTTGAAGGTTGTACCTTTGAAGAGGTGGTGACATGCTATGAAAACAAATAGTATAGCTGTAGTTTGTTAGAACAGGAAGAGTGGAAACTCTGAAGGCCATCTGCTCTCAATGGTTCCAAGCAAGCTTGAGTGCCCTCTTTGGCTCTAGGACAGGCGCACATACGGGTGGAAAGGTATATAGTGAGCCAGTGATCTCCACTGAAGATTTTTGAGTATTTTATTTTTTTCTACCAGCTCAAACTGACTCTTTAGCCCACACAATATCAGCTATCCTTGTTCAGTAGTTATCTAGTCTAGAGCCCTCCAGTTTTATAATACAACCTTCACAAGGTAGGTTATCTGTCCTTGGATAGATGCAAGGATTGCTGTGGTAGAGTGTAAAACTTGGACAAACTTGTCTTGAAAGTCACCAGTCAGATGGTGTGTTTGGGTGAGGGCAGAACCTTTGGCTCCTTAGGCACCTTAAAAAATAGTGAGGCCAATACCAATGAGCAAAAGGCTGAAGATCCCATTAATTTGTCTGTCTTGTCTCAGTTGCCTGGCAAGTTCCTCATGTAGATCTGTTGCATAATCATTACAGGCATGCAAAAACCATCTTGGGAGAGGTTACCATGAGAACTGACATCCCCTTGGCACCAGAGAAGCAAGGAGTGTTGACACATGTTGGCTCATCTGTGTGAACAGGGGCATTGAAGATTTGTTCTCTAAAGAAGCATTACCAGGCACAGCTGTAGGAAGTGGATGGGAGAGTGAGGCACAGAAGAGAGAGTAGACATTAGGGGAGACATTAGAAGGCACCAGAAATTGGGGGTCAAGTGGGACCCAGGGAGGCAGTCTCGGAGTATGGGAGTCTTGTGGAAGGATGGGACATACCTGAGAGGTGGTTTCTGGAGATTATCTCCCTGTGGCTCTTGGAAAGGGAGATTAATGGGGACTGTTGCAAGGGAAGCATTGAAAAGCTTTGGGGTGGGAGGTCATGGGAGGAAAATGTTTCTTTACCAAGGAAAATAAAAGTTAGCTTTACCATTGTTTATTATCTTTACCAAAATTCATATTGTAGAGAAAGTAACCAACAGGTGTCTGTGAAGCAGCTGGTGTAGATTTATGTCCTCACGTCCTCTAAGAAAATATGGCTGTGGTTTAAAAGCATGAACATTCTTGTAGAAAGTCAATTGTAAAACCAAAAGAGATTTTAAATTTTGCCCTTGTGACTGATGATAGCAGTTATCTTATCAGAACTCGGTAAGACCTTTTGGTGGAAACTCCATCAGTGTTACAACTCTGAACGTTTTCTAGACTCTCAGTCCCTCTCGTATACCTTTTCCCTTTTATCCGTACATCTTACATCAACTTCTCAGACTCTCTAACTGACTTAGACTTTCATATCCTCAGACCTTTAAAATTTCACATCTTAGAACACTTTCTTAGACACTCAAAATTTAAAATACTTAATTAGACCTCTCCATTTTACACCTCAAAAGACTTCCTTAGTCCTTGACAACTTGCCTGAACTTTCTAACTTCCCAAGTATTTATCACAAGATACACCAGTCATTATAGGGCAAGATCTGTTAAATAAAGAGTAGCAAAATTATTTCAAAACCTGGTTTGTGAGCATATCTCTTTGAAAAAGAGGCTCTATGCACTGCAATGTATAATAAGGTAGCTGGAGCCTTGAGGAGAGGAACTGGGGATCTGTTGTTGGTAGACTAACAAATCTATATTTAGCCATCAACACCATCACCATGACCTCCTAAACCAGACAGGTGTTGTGTATCTACACGTTTTGGGACATTCTACATCAATATATGTGAACCATGCACAGTTTCATCCAGCCAGCACACTTCATTCTTGAGCCACAAAATGCTTTTTATAGTCACTACATTCTGGGGACTGTGTCACACAACTGGGTACTCAAAATGTGAGAACCAGCATTTTCTGTGACATGTGGGTCCATTGTGGCTTTACAGTCTCACCACTGCTCCAGGAGTTTGCAGAGCGAAAGCTTTTTATTATTTAATCCAAGAGTTTTTCAAGAGATTGCTTATCATCTTCCTTAGCCTACACACTCTCTGGTTCACCTCTAATTCTCATATGTCCCGCAAATATTTTCTTTTGTTTAACCCTCTACTGCGAAAAGAAGTAGTCTTAACTTTTAGCATCTGAAGCTCCTTCAGGTGTCTTTTTTGATGGACTGGTGTATTTTGCAGACCACTTTGTTTTAGACTGATTGTACCTAGTCTGTACCCTGTATGCAGAAGTCCCTGTGGCCCAGAGTTTTGGGTTTCTTTTTGAATTCAGAATCCCTGGCTTCCTGAAACATGTTCAGTTACAGGAAAGTGTCTTTATTTTTGTATTGTTTGAATACACTTTGGTTTTCATTTTGATAACTCTTTCTTGGATCATATACCTCTGATTGTGTTAGCCTATCCCATCTTCAGAGGCTGTTACTTTTATTTAGTCTTAATATTGTCTGAATTTAGTTATGACCTTGTAAAACCTGAGCTTGTACCTGCAGTGGCCCGAGAAGCACAGCTTCCCCATTCTGAGCCCCTCCAACACTTGTATACAGACACACACATCCCTGATCTGTGGAAACTCACCTTTCCAAAATGTAAGGACCCTGTCAGTGCCAGAGGAGGCCATAGTCCCCAGACTTATTTTAGGGGCTGTGGAATGAAGACCACTCAGTACATATTCCCACCTTAACTTTCTTTTGCCTCCTTGGGGGCTTTCCAAATCCATGACTTGATCGCAGTATCATGTTGTGTCCTTCAAATTCTGTAAAACAATATCTAGAGACTGCTTAGAGAAGATGTTTGCTTCATAGATTCAAAGATGGTAAAGTGGGGAGGAGAATTCCAGACACAAAGTTAAGTAAAAATAAGGAGCCATTGTCACCAATGAACTGACTACAGCCAGCGACAATAAGTCAAACTGACAATCAGAAAACCCGTTCACTCACCCATCAGAAAAGCTACTGGATCTCAACCAAGTGCAAGGGCAAACATGGCATTCCCATGGAGCCACAGAAAGCAGGAGCCCAGCTGCATCAGGCTTCTACCCAAATTCCCACCGGGATACACCCAAAGAATCAAAGATGCACCCCAACAACAGAGCCTCCTTACCTCTAAGGATCTGTGCACTCCAAGCTGAGTTCTCTCCCTTGGAATACCAGTGGGGTGTGCACATACTGGGCATCCTTATCCTTGAAGCTTCCTGCCAAAGAGAGCTTCCCTGTAGAGAACAGAACTATCTTTTCCCAGGTACACTGTCATAGCCAATGCAAAGAAGGAAAAGGTAACCAAAGGGAAAAAAAAGAAAGTCACAGGTATCTCAGAACTCATAAAGGTGGGCTGGGGATTGGTTCCCAGATAAGCCCCCATATGCTGTGGGGATCTTTTGATCCATGTACACTAACACACAACTTGGTTAAAGAAGAGGAAAATTTATTGAGTTTATTGAGTTTAAAAAGAAAGAAGAGACAAATAAAGAAAACTCAACTGGTCAGGGAGGTATGACCCTAACAAAAATATTTACAAACAGTTTAGGCTTGAAAACAATAAATGTTTTGGTCACATAAACAAAGTCATAATTTCTAAACCAATCAGAAACTGCCGAACAATCTAGGTCAGATTCACAATAACCCGGAAAGGACACATCGCAGTTCCCAAAATGAGTACATGACAATCATTTCGTGTGGCTTTACTGGCATGCTCTGAATGCATGGAGCCTTTCTCATTTCCAGGGAGCCAGGACCTTCTCTCTGTTTTAAAACGATTTTTCCAATTTAAGATAGCATTTATTCTGCCATTTCATATGATTTCAATATGGTCTTGAAGCATTTTTTTTTAGATTTTTGAACTGGGGTAGACTGTTTTTTTAATTATTTACCATGAGAGAGATGTAGGCAATAGAGGGTAAACTACTTTGAACAGAGGAATAGCAAAAAATCATTTCTCTAGCTGAGTGTCCTCCTTAGGGCCTGGGAATAAGGCAAACTTTTTTTTTTCTGTAGATGTCTGTTGGCTTTAGCAAGGGGAGATCTGAGGCCTGATTTAGGAGTGAGCAGCCTTGAGGGAGGGCAAAGGGAGAAGCTGGTCTGGCATGTTCTAGACCCACTTTCCCAAGCATGCCCATGACCATGGGCCCATGCTAGTGGTATGAATAAGGGTATGGGAGTCTTATGGTCTGTCTGTGGGACATGCTATGCCATGACTGGCCTGCTGTCTAGGCCAACTGTATGGCTAGCAATCCCAGTGAATGCTTGTAAGTATGGAGCCTGGAAGGGAGTCACTTTGGGCACATGTAACGCACGGGAAGAGGTGAGGCAGTGTAGTGGGTCATCCTGAGAGACCTGAATGCCATGCTCAGCCTCCACATCCTCAGAGGTCAGGGACTGTGGAGCCAAGATAGTAGTTTGGCCCATGGCCATTATGGGTCCCTTGTCCCACAGCCAATTGTGCCAGTGTGCCCAGGGTGGGTGGGGCTGTGTGGGTGACAACAGAGCCATTGTAGAGCTCATCAATAAGGGCTGGGACAAATGCATTGAAGTCACTCCAACAAAGTTGTGCTGAAATGGGGAGTAGAAGGTTTTATGGAGTTAAGGAGTCCACTATGGGAGTTAGCCCACACCATAGGCAGATGGGTCAAGACTCCATGACTTATCCAAGATAGTCATAGAGCTGAAGTAGATTGGGCCACTGGGATTTGCTCAAGTCGGGGAAAGGGGAGGGAACAATTCTGTGGCATATGTGTGCCAGGCTCTTGTTTGTAGGTAAGCATGGGGACCACTGTGGCTTGAACCGCTGAGGTACTGTGAAGCAGGGTCCATCATGTATGCAGGTAATTGTGCAGAGTAGGATAAGTAGATAAGTTTAGCTAATCTAGGAAAGAAATTAAATTTCAACTGGTGAAGGTTTTCAGCTCCCATTGTTCTGATATATTGGTTTACCTGACATCCTCCTTCCAATGACAAATAAAACACATTCAATCAGGACTTGACCATCTCTTCACATATTGTAAACGATTTTTTCTGGTAATTTTGGGAATCTGTTCCCATGTATCCATACGTTTATAAATTCTGTGGGTCTGTTTAAAAGTGTGAATATTCATCTGTGGATTATTATTCTTTGTTAGCTCCCACTTACATTGTTTTCCAAATTAATTTTCTGAGATTGAAATGCTGTCTAAAATTCAGTTCTTTATTTTAGGTAGACTAGTAAATCAGTCACCCCAGGAAAAACTCATAATATCACAAAATTCTAGAATAGTCTTGTACTCCCTCATTTTGTGACATTTTCATACATATCCCCATTTATGTTTTTCCTAAATTCAGTTTTAAGCCAATGAGACATAAATTTCTGTTATTGCCAGATGTTTGATTAGCTTTATATTAAAGTTGTCCTGTAGAATTATTTGGGAAATATTCATTACATGTACATTTAGTCTAAATTTTTTTCATTAAATCCTTAATATTTCTGTTTTTATCCGGTGAACCATCAAGCACAAAAACTGAAAAACCACCACATGAACAGGCAAATAGAACCTACCCTGAAGATGTTTCATTTCAGATCTTAACTTTGACCAAGATCCTCATCTGCCTTGATCAATAGCGAGATGGTTAGTAAATGTCATGTTTACTCAACAGCATATCAGAATGGTAATTTTGTTATGTTCTATCAAAAACAATACAGATGACAGTATGTCTTAATTGATACCATCTTTATAACCAGTCTATAAGCCAAAGGATAACACTCGAGGAAAATTTGTCATCAGATTACAATCATCAAAATCAATCAGAATCTTCTGTAATGACCATAGTAGTTTTGGAAGATTCCCCACCACAATATGCACAAATATATTGTGTGTGTTAGCCAGAGTTTTCCATGAGAACAGAATAGATAGAATGCATATGATAATCAGATCCAAATCTACTGTCCTCTCCAGATTTTTTTTCATGTCTGTGTTGTACTTGTCTTACATATTACAGGGCACCTGTCTTCCATAATAATATAACTGCAACCCAATAGAGTAATTCATGGAGACAGCATCCAAATTACTCACGCGAATTTACAGATAATCAAAGCATATTCAACTATCATCTATCTATCTATCTATCTATCTATCTATCTATCTATCTATCTATCTATCATTTTTAAACATACCTAGTCCAACTATTAGTCCTTAATTACAGTTGAGTGTTAGTTTACTAACAGAGACATTGGCATTATGTGAACACTGGTCCAAAGAAAATTAACTGTCATTCCCCTGCATATATCTTCTGAAAATAATCCTCAGAATGGATTAGATAATCCATTAATCTCCTCTTTCTTCTTGATATTTTTAATTTGATTTTGTGTTACTTATAAGTGATTATTTGGGGTGGGGCACTACTCTATATCCATGGCAAGTTCAAGAAACAATATTTCCCACCAATGCTATTTTTTCTGTTTTTACAGACTGTGAATGTTCCAATTCCCATTTAGATTCTCTAGTTTCTGCTCATTGATATAGATAGTCCATCAATGACAGAGCTAGGAAGATATGTAGAGACATAGTGCAGTAAATGATAATTGTTGAGAAAGACTTGATATTGACCATGATTTTCATGAACTCTCCAGGGCCTCATCTGAAAGAAGAGGGGAACAAATCCACCAGGAAGATACCAGTAGGATCACCAGTCAGCTTCCAACTCCAGCAGGAGTGAAGTGAGTAGGATTAACATGCTCCCATGTACTTGTGAAGCTTGATTTAGATTGGCTGTCTGTAGATTTCTCCTTAACAATCCAGGGAGGAGGCATATGACTGGGAATGGGTCCCCGAGAAGTAATACTTTACTTGAGTAGTGTAATAGAGGGCAGATTTTGTATGATAGACCTGGGATTGACAGTACTGACAGTCACTGCTCTGCTCCATCTCTTTTTCCCACTTGTAAATACTGACACATGAACTGTGAATACTTATGTGTACCCACCTATGTATGGCCAATGTAAATGCACATGTTTCTCTGATTCTTCAGTGCCCCTCTGCCCTCACACAGTGGTATAGAAGGCAAGCAGGAAACACAACATTCTCAGAGTAAAATCCCTGTGACTAAAATAATTCCATAACATAAAGAAATCATGTAAAGAGATAAATTCCAGTGCCACTTTTTTTTCTACTTCAATGTGGGTACTAATTTGAAGTGTGGTTGATATACCCTGTTACACCCACTTGAAAAAAAAACATTTTGCCTTTCTCCTAGCAGTTATCATTTGCAAATCCTTTCTAGATCATTAACAGTGGTAATTTATCTTTCATTTCCCTTATACGTTCTGGTAAATTTGTTGGATTGAACCTCTGCACACCTTGTGTGTGCAGCCACAGTGTGTAGTCCAGTGTCTGTCAGTAATTTCTATCTAGAAAAGATTGTTTTCCACAACCAGTGGCCTCCTTACAGTCTTCATACCCATTTTTCAAGATAGATCTATGATGCTCAAAGAAGTATTTGATAAATTCATCCCATTCAGAACCTACCGATCCAGAGTGTATCATTCTCTACACATAGCACACCTGAGCACCTCTGTGTCATTTCCCCTTTAGGACAAGAAGAACGATTAATTAATACTCAGATCAATGGAAATAACAGTATCTCATTTGGACTCATTTCATTTTGATGTTTTTAGAAGAAAATACAAAAGAATTTTTTGCATAAGCATAGGAATAATCTATTCTCAGGTTCTTGTTCTCTTCAGCAGTGGGAGGATTTCTTTTTTCCTCCAGTGAAATGCAGTCTACTTTTCAGATTAATTATGCAGTCAGTAGCAGTATAACTTCAATGTGGGCAGGAAATGAATTTCACATGTCCAAGACATAAGTAAGTAGGATCTTCAGCCATAGGATATACCATTGGAAATAGATGTGATGTTTGAGTAGAAAATATATGACAAGAACTCAATAAATAGAATATCTTATTGCTGGTACCATAATTATTCCTGATAGAACATCACAACATACCTTATACAGGTAGGGCAGCAATATCTCTCCAAATATAGAGTCATTCTATTACAATTCATTACATACACATATGTGTGTGTGTGTGTGTGTGTGTGTGTGTGAATGTTTGTGTATGTGTGACATTTATGTGAATGTTTGTTTGTAAGCTTTTCTCATTCAGTTGAGAATTTCACATGAGAGAACTCTGTTTATATTATTGCCATTCTTCTTTCTTCTACATGCTCCTATTCAAATAAATACAAAGGTACTTACCACTTCTCATTATTTAATATTGATTCTTTCATATTCATAACTACTCCATGATGCGTTCATTACACATTGATTATATGTACATGTATTTTTAGGACACTCTATCCAAAAGAGCATTTCAGGTCCTTTACTGTCAAAGTCTCATGGCTGTCTTAGTATGCATGATTTGCCTGTAGACATGTAGCTAATGGTGGAATGCTGAGAGATTTTCCCATCTGTGTTGGCATTACAATTTATGATACATTGTGCTTATTCAGCAGATCAGATAATGAAGGATGTTCCTTATCATCCATGATCTCACTAGCCTTGTGTATTGGGCTATAGTTTTGGCATTTGGCATAAATTGTCTCTGACCATGATGTCTGTGTTGATTACTTACAATGAATATAGGTAAATTTCATATGTAGCTTTGAGCACCAAGCCACTAATCCCCTTCTTATAGATAAGTTTGGCAAAATACTAGGTTTTGAAATGTTGGTATAATGATATTTACTCCTTTGTTGGGCAGCACTGCTGCCTGTATTGTTTACATTAACACAAGTTAGTGGTAAGGAGTATAAATAATAAGAATACCCCATGCACCAGGATATACTCCAGACTTTAGAAATCCTGAAGATGCCTGGGCATGAGACAGGCACTCAGCCTACCCACATAAACTCAGAGTTCTCACAGGTGCCAGGACATCCTGTGGTCTCAAGGCCATCCACAGAATGGCCAGGCGTCTTGCAAGTACATGACCAACTAACAGGCACCTTGATTTCACACACTTTTGCTAAACCGCACAGGGTCCCAAACATTCCAAAAGCACCAGGGTTTCTCAAAGGACCTTGAATATATCCCAGTTACCAGGAATTCCTGTAGGTGCTTGGACTTCCAGAAGTGCCAGGGCCTCACTAAGGTACACACACATCCTGTTGGCAGCCTTTATCTCCTTCAGGCACCAGGCCATCCTGCAAAACACAACATCCCAATGGTAAGACGATGTCCTTCTAACACTAAAGAATTCTGCAGGCACCAGGATATTTTACAGGCACCAAGGACTCCATAGGCACTCAGATATACATCTGACACCAGGTCTTCTAGCAATCTCCAGGACCTCCCTCTGGAACATTGCCATACCACATTTGCCAGGATATTCTGAGGGTGCCTGTACATCCTGCAGGCACAGATATCACAGAGTCACCAGGATCTCCTGCAGACACCAGAGCATCCTTCAGGTGCCCACACATCTTGTAGGTGCCTGGATTTCCCACAGACTTCCTCATATCCTGCTGCTACCAAGACGCTCCACATTCACTGGAGCCTCTTGAGGCAACAGGCCTTCCCACAGGAACCAGAATATCCCACAGGCACTTGGATATCCTGCAGTAATCCACACATCCTGCAGGAGCCAGAACTTCCCGCAGGCATCAGCACATCCCCCAAGCTTCAGGGATCCTGAAGGTACTCGCAATTGATGCAGGAACAGTTTCAATCCACAGACCACTGGACATCTTGCAAGTAACTGGATGTCCCGCAGGCACCCAGATATCCCACATATTCCTGCACATCATGCAGGATCCTGGAAATTCTGCAGTGACACAGACATCACACCGACAGCCAGCCATCCCTCAGCTACACAAGACATCAAATAGGCACCCAATCATCAGGTGGTCACCCAGGCCCCAAAAAGCATCTGGACATCCCTTAGGCACCAAGATATCCATAAGCACAGGACCTCCTGTCTTCATACGGGAACATCCCATAGGTTACCTGATGTTCTCAAAGTTTATGTTTTGTTATGTTTAAATGGTTTTTGGCACTGTCAGGTGAAGGCTTGGACATATCATGGTGTTTTGAATTGTTTGCAGGTATTATATTTATATGAGGGATGCTTGATTGTGGTGTGTTCAGAACATATGCGGAGATCTGGATCAAGAACCACTGGCTCTTTTCATCTTGTTAATCACAGTGAGGGTTCAGGGTAAAGTGTATTTTATCCTGTCTTCTGCTTCCATGTTCCTGCTGCTGCTGAAAAACACAGGGGGAGGGAGAGAGAGATGAATCAGCACATCTGAAGGAGATCTCCAAGGTTACAGCAGCCTTTGCTTCCTATACCAAAATGTGAGATCTCTCTCCGGATTGGTTCCTGATCCATTCTCTTTTAGAATGCACAGATGCCTCCAATCAGAGGCAAACACAGCAAATAAAAATCTCTGAGGGCTGGGAATTTGCCAGTCAGGCTCGGGTATAGCCAGGACTCAGCTGGCTCCTGTAATACCCGAGTCTGACGCCATAAGCTGCTCCAGAGAAGGAAGACTGCTCCTGACACCTGCAGCACACAAGACAATAGAAACCTAGCATAGGCAAGGATTGTTTGATTCCCTGCATCCTTGCTGTGTGTCACCTGCTGTTGTTCCCTGTGCAGGAAATATGAACAGCCTCTCAAGCCACTGCTTCTGATCTATGATGTCATCAGTATCTTGGTCTACAATTTGCTTCTTTATTTGCAAGGAAAATGATTGACTTCAGGCCACAGTATCTGACAGAGTCGAGGTATGTACACCTGACCATTCCTTGTGCTCTCAATATGAGAGTTTTTCTGGAAAGGAGAGTTCACACATGGCACCCATAGTCTCTCTTAATGCTTCATTCAGAAACATTTTGCAACATGATCTTACCAGTAAACTAAGACCGTCTGTGGACCAAGAAGTATAATATTTGCAATCATACTTGGTATCATCCTGCTGTCACCAGTATTCTCTGAGGTCCTCCCTCCCTTGTTCCCTTCACAGGCGATAGCCCAGCCATTGCACACTGACTTAGTGTTGAGAAAGAAAGCAGAGGCAGCATCTCATCCTTTGTTCATAGATCTTGAACAGAGACTGAGTGATGATAGGAAACACATTTCAAGAGAGGCCGACTTGATTTTCCCAGGGAGAAGTGACTCATGGCCTAGAGGAATAAGAAGAGACCTTATGAGGATAGAAGTCCAACCAAAGACCCTCCAACCGCAATGATCAAATAATCATCATCCAGGCTGCATTCCTTGCTGACACCATATCTTATGAGGGGCTAGTGACCTAAGATATGTCAGCACCAGAGGAAGCATTTCACCTGTTACGGCAAGAAAACAGGGAACAGCAGAATTCTGGTCTTCTTGTGAGAATTCCAACATCCAAAACCCATTTCAAACCCCTCTTATCCTCAGGCTAGTCCTGCAACTCCCCAGTGATTGTTTCTTTTTTTTAAATACTGGTGAAGTATCATCATTATCATTAGTCTCCATTTGTGTGGTACTCTGCTAATGAACTATCCCCTGAGTAGTGGCAATTTCTATATAGCTGTTTATGTGCATCTGCACAATTTTGATGTGGCAAGTGCTAGGACAGTGGGGGTTCCGATAGGCAGAATAAAGTCAAGGAGGGGAAGGATTCAAGCATTAGGGGGTTTGAATTCCTGGGTGTGATGCTGTAGGATATCATTGTGAGATCTCATCCTTGGGAAGCAGCTGAGCCATGGCCAGTGGCACAGCTCAGGGGAAGAAGGATTGGGGCATGGCAGCACATGCAGGTCAGGTTTGGTATTTATTTAGAGGCTCTGAGAGCCAGCTGGAAGTAAAGAATTCCCAGGAGCCAAAGGATATCACCAGTGGATGTAGCTTGGCTTAGTGAGAAAATCGAGGTCACATTTACAGAGAAAGGGGAAGTGTTTTTACCACACATGGACATCAGGAAAAGCAGACTGGTTATGGCAGCACATGGAGGACAGCATCATTTCATGTGGGGGCTAATAACCTAGACCTAGGTGGCCATAGTGCCATTGGGTGATCCCTATAGTTATGGGGAAATTCTTTTGCATAGATAGGAGTTTTCCTGGGGACCAGCAGAAGAGGCCTTATAAGTTCATATAGAGAGAATGAAATCTCAGCCTTGGGACAGCAGCATCAGGTAAATATGTGCCAAATTGCAAAGCTTTGAAGGTTGTACCTTTGAAGAGGTGGTGACATGCTATGAAAACAAATAGTATAGCTGTAGTTTGTTAGAACAGGAAGAGTGGAAACTCTGAAGGCCATCTGCTCTCAATGGTTCCAAGCAAGCTTGAGTGCCCTCTTTGGCTCTAGGACAGGCGCACATACGGGTGGAAAGGTATATAGTGAGCCAGTGATCTCCACTGAAGATTTTTGAGTATTTTATTTTTTTCTACCAGCTCAAACTGACTCTTTAGCCCACACAATATCAGCTATCCTTGTTCAGTAGTTATCTAGTCTAGAGCCCTCCAGTTTTATAATACAACCTTCACAAGGTAGGTTATCTGTCCTTGGATAGATGCAAGGATTGCTGTGGTAGAGTGTAAAACTTGGACAAACTTGTCTTGAAAGTCACCAGTCAGATGGTGTGTTTGGGTGAGGGCAGAACCTTTGGCTCCTTAGGCACCTTAAAAAATAGTGAGGCCAATACCAATGAGCAAAAGGCTGAAGATCCCATTAATTTGTCTGTCTTGTCTCAGTTGCCTGGCAAGTTCCTCATGTAGATCTGTTGCATAATCATTACAGGCATGCAAAAACCATGTTGGGAGAGGTTACCATGAGAACTGACATCCCCTTGGCACCAGAGAAGCACAGGAGTGTTGACACATGTTGGCTCATCTGTGTGAACAGGGGCATTGAAGATTTGTTCTCTAAAGAAGCATTACCAGGCACAGCTGTAGGAAGTGGATGGGAGAGTGAGGCACAGAAGAGAGAGTAGACATTAGGGGAGACATTAGAAGGCACCAGAAATTGGGGGTCAAGTGGGACCCAGGGAGGCAGTCTCGGAGTATGGGAGTCTTGTGGAAGGATGGGACATACCTGAGAGGTGGTTTCTGGAGATTATCTCCCTGTGGCTCTTGGAAAGGGAGATTAATGGGGACTGTTGCAAGGGAAGCATTGAAAAGCTTTGGGGTGGGAGGTCATGGGAGGAAAATGTTTCTTTACCAAGGAAAATAAAAGTTAGCTTTACCATTGTTTATTATCTTTACCAAAATTCATATTGTAGAGAAAGTAACCAACAGGTGTCTGTGAAGCAGCTGGTGTAGATTTATGTCCTCACGTCCTCTAAGAAAATATGGCTGTGGTTTAAAAGCATGAACATTCTTTTAGAAAGCCAATTGTAAAACCAAAAGAGATTTTAAATTTTGCCCTTGTGACTGATGATAGCAGTTATCTTATCAGAACTCGGTAAGACCTTGTGGTGGAAACTCCATCAGTGTTACAACTCTGAACGTTTTCTAGACTCTCAGTCCCTCTCGTATACCTTTTCCCTTTTATCCGTACATCTTACATCAACTTCTCAGACTCTCTAACTGACTTAGACTTTCATATCCTCAGACCTTTAAAATTTCACATCTTAGAACACTTTCTTAGACACTCAAAATTTAAAATACTTAATTAGACCTCTCCATTTTACACCTCAAAAGACTTCCTTAGTCCTTGACAACTTGCCTGAACTTTCTAACTTCCCAAGTATTTATCACAAGATACACCAGTCATTATAGGGCAAGATCTGTTAAATAAAGAGTAGCAAAATTATTTCAAAACCTGGTTTGTGAGCATATCTCTTTGAAAAAGAGGCTCTATGCACTGCAATGTATAATAAGGTAGCTGGAGCCTTGAGGAGAGGAACTGGGGATCTGTTGTTGGTAGACTAACAAATCTATATTTAGCCATCAACACCATCACCATGACCTCCTAAACCAGACAGGTGTTGTGTATCTACACGTTTTGGGACATTCTACATCAATATATGTGAACCATGCACAGTTTCATCCAGCCAGCACACTTCATTCTTGAGCCACAAAATGCTTTTTATAGTCACTACATTCTGGGGACTGTGTCACACAACTGGGTACTCAAAATGTGAGAACCAGCATTTTCTGTGACATGTGGGTCCATTGTGGCTTTACAGTCTCACCACTGCTCCAGGAGTTTGCAGAGCGAAAGCTTTTTATTATTTAATCCAAGAGTTTTTCAAGAGATTGCTTATCATCTTCCTTAGCCTACACACTCTCTGGTTCACCTCCAATTCTCATATGTCCCGCAAATATTTTCTTTTGTTTAACCCTCTACTGCGAAAAGAAGTAGTCTTAACTTTTAGCATCTGAAGCTCCTTCAGGTGTCTTTTTTGATGGACTGGTGTATTTTGCAGACCACTTTGTTTTAGACTGATTGTACCTAGTCTGTACCCTGTATGCAGAAGTCCCTGTGGCCCAGAGTTTTGGGTTTCTTTTTGAATTCAGAATCCCTGGCTTCCTGAAACATGTTCAGTTACAGGAAAGTGTCTTTATTTTTGTATTGTTTGAATACACTTTGGTTTTCATTTTGATAACTCTTTCTTGGATCATATACCTCTGATTGTGTTAGCCTATCCCATCTTCAGAGGCTGTTACTTTTATCCAGTCTTAATATTGTCTGAATTTAGTTATGACCTTGTAAAACCTGAGCTTGTACCTGCAGTGGCCCGAGAAGCACAGCTTCCCCATTCTGAGCCCCTCCAACACTTGTATACAGACACACACATCCCTGATCTGTGGAAACTCACCTTTCCAAAATGTAAGGACCCTGTCAGTGCCAGAGGAGGCCATAGTCCCCAGACTTATTTTAGGGGCTGTGGAATGAAGACCACTCAGTACATATTCCCACCTTAACTTTCTTTTGCCTCCTTGGGGGCTTTCCAAATCCATGACTTGATCGCAGTATCATGTTGTGTCCTTCAAATTCTGTAAAACAATATCTAGAGACTGCTTAGAGAAGATGTTTGCTTCATAGATTCAAAGATGGTAAAGTGGGGAGGAGAATTCCAGACACAAAGTTAAGTAAAAATAAGGAGCCATTGTCACCAATGAACTGACTACAGCCAGCGACAATAAGTCAAACTGACAATCAGAAAACCCGTTCACTCACCCATCAGAAAAGCTACTGGATCTCAACCAAGTGCAAGGGCAAACATGGCATTCCCATGGAGCCACAGAAAGCAGGAGCCCAGCTGCATCAGGCTTCTACCCAAATTCCCACCGGGATACACCCAAAGAATCAAAGATGCACCCCAACAACAGAGCCTCCTTACCTCTAAGGATCTGTGCACTCCAAGCTGAGTTCTCTCCCTTGGAATACCAGTGGGGTGTGCACATACTGGGCATCCTTATCCTTGAAGCTTCCTGTGCCAAAGAGAGCTTCCCTGTAGAGAACAGAACTATCTTTTCCCAGGTACACTGTCATAGCCAATGCAAAGAAGGAAAAGGTAACCAAAGGGAAAAAAAAGAAAGTCACAGGTATCTCAGAACTCATAAAGGTGGGCTGGGGATTGGTTCCCAGATAAGCCCCCATATGCTGTGGGGATCTTTTGATCCATGTACACTAACACACAACTTGGTTAAAGAAGAGGAAAATTTATTGAGTTTATTGAGTTTAAAAAGAAAGAAGAGACAAATAAAGAAAACTCAACTGGTCAGGGAGGTATGACCCTAACAAAAATATTTACAAACAGTTTAGGCTTGAAAACAATAAATGTTTTGGTCACATAAACAAAGTCATAATTTCTAAACCAATCAGAAACTGCCGAACAATCTAGGTCAGATTCACAATAACCCGGAAAGGACACATCGCAGTTCCCAAAATGAGTACATGACAATCATTTCGTGTGGCTTTACTGGCATGCTCTGAATGCATGGAGCCTTTCTCATTTCCAGGGAGCCAGGACCTTCTCTCTGTTTTAAAACGATTTTTCCAATTTAAGATAGCATTTATTCTGCCATTTCATATGATTTCAATATGGTCTTGAAGCATTTTTTTTTAGATTTTTGAACTGGGGTAGACTGTTTCTTTAATTATTTACCATGAGAGAGATGTAGGCAATAGAGGGTAAACTACTTTGAACAGAGGAATAGCAAAAAATCATTTCTCTAGCTGAGTGTCCTCCTTAGGGCCTGGGAATAAGGCAAACTTTTTTTTTTCTGTAGATGTCTGTTGGCTTTAGCAAGGGGAGATCTGAGGCCTGATTTAGGAGTGAGCAGCCTTGAGGGAGGGCAAAGGGAGAAGCTGGTCTGGCATGTTCTAGACCCACTTTCCCAAGCATGCCCATGACCATGGGCCCATGCTAGTGGTATGAGTAAGGGTATGGGAGTCTTATGGTCTGTCTGTGGGACATGCTATGCCATGACTGGCCTGCTGTCTAGGCCAACTGTATGGCTAGCAATCCCAGTGAATGCTTGTAAGTATGGAGCCTGGAAGGGAGTCACTTTGGGCACATGTAACGCACGGGAAGAGGTGAGGCAGTGTAGTGGGTCATCCTGAGAGACCTGAATGCCATGCTCAGCCTCCACATCCTCAGAGGTCAGGGACTGTGGAGCCAAGATAGTAGTTTGGCCCATGGCCATTATGGGTCCCTTGTCCCACAGCCAATTGTGCCAGTGTGCCCAGGGTGGGTGGGGCTGTGTGGGTGACAACAGAGCCATTGTAGAGCTCATCAATAAGGGCTGGGACAAATGCATTGAAGTCACTCCAACAAATGTTGTGCTGAAATGGGGAGTAGAAGGTTTTATGGAGTTAAGGAGTCCACTATGGGAGTTAGCCCACACCATAGGCAGATGGGTCAAGACTCCATGACTTATCCAAGATAGTCATAGAGCTGAAGTAGATTGGGCCACTGGGATTTGCTCAAGTCGGGGAAAGGGGAGGGAACAATTCTGTGGCATATGTGTGCCAGGCTCTTGTTTGTAGGTAAGCATGGGGACCACTGTGGCTTGAACCGCTGAGGTACTGTGAAGCAGGGTCCATCATGTATGCAGGTAATTGTGCAGAGTAGGATAAGTAGATAAGTTTAGCTAATCTAGGAAAGAAATTAAATTTCAACTGGTGAAGGTTTTCAGCTCCCATTGTTCTGATATATTGGTTTACCTGACATCCTCCTTCCAATGACAAATAAAACACATTCAATCAGGACTTGACCATCTCTTCACATATTGTAAACGATTTTTTCTGGTAATTTTGGGAATCTGTTCCCATGTATCCATACGTTTATAAATTCTGTGGGTCTGTTTAAAAGTGTGAATATTCATCTGTGGATTATTATTCTTTGTTAGCTCCCACTTACATTGTTTTCCAAATTAATTTTCTGAGATTGAAATGCTGTCTAAAATTCAGTTCTTTATTTTAGGTAGACTAGTAAATCAGTCACCCCAGGAAAAACTCATAATATCACAAAATTCTAGAATAGTCTTGTACTCCCTCATTTTGTGACATTTTCATACATATCCCCATTTATGTTTTTCCTAAATTCAGTTTTAAGCCAATGAGACATAAATTTCTGTTATTGCCAGATGTTTGATTAGCTTTATATTAAAGTTGTCCTGTAGAATTATTTGGGAAATATTCATTACATGTACATTTAGTCTAAATTTTTTTCATTAAATCCTTAATATTTCTGTTTTTATCCGGTGAACCATCAAGCACAAAAACTGAAAAACCACCACATGAACAGGCAAATAGAACCTACCCTGAAGATGTTTCATTTCAGATCTTAACTTTGACCAAGATCCTCATCTGCCTTGATCAATAGCGAGATGGTTAGTAAATGTCATGTTTACTCAACAGCATATCAGAATGGTAATTTTGTTATGTTCTATCAAAAACAATACAGATGACAGTATGTCTTAATTGATACCATCTTTATAACCAGTCTATAAGCCAAAGGATAACACTCGAGGAAAATTTGTCATCAGATTACAATCATCAAAATCAATCAGAATCTTCTGTAATGACCATAGTAGTTTTGGAAGATTCCCCACCACAATATGCACAAATATATTGTGTGTGTTAGCCAGAGTTTTCCATGAGAACAGAATAGATAGAATGCATATGATAATCAGATCCAAATCTACTGTCCTCTCCAGATTTTTTTTCATGTCTGTGTTGTACTTGTCTTACATATTACAGGGCACCTGTCTTCCATAATAATATAACTGCAACCCAATAGAGTAATTCATGGAGACAGCATCCAAATTACTCACGCGAATTTACAGATAATCAAAGCATATTCAACTATCATCTATCTATCTATCTATCTATCTATCTATCTATCTATCTATCTATCTATCATTTTTAAACATACCTAGTCCAACTATTAGTCCTTAATTACAGTTGAGTGTTAGTTTACTAACAGAGACATTGGCATTATGTGAACACTGGTCCAAAGAAAATTAACTGTCATTCCCCTGCATATATCTTCTGAAAATAATCCTCAGAATGGATTAGATAATCCATTAATCTCCTCTTTCTTCTTGATATTTTTAATTTGATTTTGTGTTACTTATAAGTGATTATTTGGGGTGGGGCACTACTCTATATCCATGGCAAGTTCAAGAAACAATATTTCCCACCAATGCTATTTTTTCTGTTTTTACAGACTGTGAATGTTCCAATTCCCATTTAGATTCTCTAGTTTCTGCTCATTGATATAGATAGTCCATCAATGACAGAGCTAGGAAGATATGTAGAGACATAGTGCAGTAAATGATAATTGTTGAGAAAGACTTGATATTGACCATGATTTTCATGAACTCTCCAGGGCCTCATCTGAAAGAAGAGGGGAACAAATCCACCAGGAAGATACCAGTAGGATCACCAGTCAGCTTCCAACTCCAGCAGGAGTGAAGTGAGTAGGATTAACATGCTCCCATGTACTTGTGAAGCTTGATTTAGATTGGCTGTCTGTAGATTTCTCCTTAACAATCCAGGGAGGAGGCATATGACTGGGAATGGGTCCCCGAGAAGTAATACTTTACTTGAGTAGTGTAATAGAGGGCAGATTTTGTATGATAGACCTGGGATTGACAGTACTGACAGTCACTGCTCTGCTCCATCTCTTTTTCCCACTTGTAAATACTGACACATGAACTGTGAATACTTATGTGTACCCACCTATGTATGGCCAATGTAAATGCACATGTTTCTCTGATTCTTCAGTGCCCCTATGCCCTCGAACAGTGGTACAGGAGCGAAGCAGGAAACACAACATTCTCAGAGTAAAATCCCTGTGACTAAAATAATTCCATGACATAAAAAAAACATGTAAACAGAAAAATTCCAGTGCCACTTTTTTTTCTACTTCAATGTGGGTACTAATTTGAAGTGTGGTTGATATACCCTGTTACACCCACTTGAAAAAAAAAACATTTTGCCTTTCTCCTAGCAGTTATCATTTGCAAATCCTTTCTAGATCATTAACAGTGGTAATTTATCTTTCCTTTCCCTTATACGTTCTGGTAAATTTGTTGGATTGAACCTCTGCACACCTTGTGTGTGCAGCCACAGTGTGTTGTCCAGTCTGTCAGTAATTTCTATCTAGAAAAGATTGTTTTCTACAACCAGTGGCCTCCTTACAGTCTTCATATCTGTTTTTCAAGATAGATCTATGATGCTCAAAGAAGTATTTGATAAACTCATCCCACTCAGAACCTACTGATCCAGAGTGTATTATTCTCTACACATAGCACACCTGAGCACCTCTGTGTCATTTCCCCTTTAGGACAAGAAGAACGATTAATTAATACTCAGATCAATGGAAATAACAGCATGCCATTTGGACCCATTTCATTTTGATGTTTTTAGAAGAAAATACAAAATAATTTTTTGCATAAGCATAGGAATAATCTATTCTCAGGTTCTTGTTCTCTTCAGCAGTGGGAGGATTTCTTTTTTACTCCAGTGAAATGCAGTCTACCTTTCAGATTCATTATACAGTCAGTAGCAGTATAACTTCAATGTGGGCACGAGATGAATTTCACATGTCCAAGACATAAGTAAGTAGGATCTTCAGCCATAGGATATACCATTGGAAATAGATGTGATGTTTGAGTAGAAAATATATGACAAGAACTCAATAAATAGAATATCTTATTGTTGGTACCGTAATTATTCCTGATATAACATCACAGCATACCTTATACAGGTAGGGCAGCAATATCTCTCCAAATATAGAGTCATTCTATTACAATTCATTACATACACATATGTGTGTGTGTGTGTGACATTTATGTGAATGTTTGTTTGTAAGCTTTTCTCATTCAGTTGAGAATTTCACATGAGAGAACTCTGTTTATATTATTGCCATTCTTCTTTCTTCTACATGCTCCTATTCAAATAAATACAAAGGTACTTACCACTTCTCATTATTTAATATTGATTCTTTCATATTCATAACTACTCCATGATGCGTTCATTACACATTGATTATATGTACATGTATTTTTAGGACACTCTATCCAAAAGAGCATTTCAGGTCCTTTACTGTCAAAGTCTCATGGCTGTCTTAGTATGCATGATTTGCCTGTAGACATGTAGCTAATGGTGGAATGCTGAGAGATTTTCCCATCTGTGTTGGCATTACAATTTATGATACATTGTGCTTATTCAGCAGATCAGATAATGAAGGATGTTCCTTATCATCCATGATCTCACTAGCCTTGTGTATTGGGCTATAGTTTTGGCATTTGGCATAAATTGTCTCTGACCATGATGTCTGTGTTGATTACTTACAATGAATATAGGTAAATTTCATATGTAGCTTTGAGCACCAAGCCACTAATCCCCTTCTTATAGATAAGTTTGGCAAAATACTAGGTTTTGAAATGTTGGTATAATGATATTTACTCCTTTGTTGGGCAGCACTGCTGCCTGTATTGTTTACATTAACACAAGTTAGTGGTAAGGAGTATAAATAATAAGAATACCCCATGCACCAGGATATACTCCAGACTTTAGAAATCCTGAAGATGCCTGGGCATGAGACAGGCACTCAGCCTACCCACATAAACTCAGAGTTCTCACAGGTGCCAGGACATCCTGTGGTCTCAAGGCCATCCACAGAATGGCCAGGCGTCTTGCAAGTACATGACCAACTAACAGGCACCTTGATTTCACACACTTTTGCTAAACCGCACAGGGTCCCAAACATTCCAAAAGCACCAGGGTTTCTCAAAGGACCTTGAATATATCCCAGTTACCAGGAATTCCTGTAGGTGCTTGGACTTCCAGAAGTGCCAGGGCCTCACTAAGGTACACACACATCCTGTTGGCAGCCTTTATCTCCTTCAGGCACCAGGCCATCCTGCAAAACACAACATCCCAATGGTAAGACGATGTCCTTCTAACACTAAAGAATTCTGCAGGCACCAGGATATTTTACAGGCACCAAGGACTCCATAGGCACTCAGATATACATCTGACACCAGGTCTTCTAGCAATCTCCAGGACCTCCCTCTGGAACATTGCCATACCACATTTGCCAGGATATTCTGAGGGTGCCTGTACATCCTGCAGGCACAGATATCACAGAGTCACCAGGATCTCCTGCAGACACCAGAGCATCCTTCAGGTGCCCACACATCTTGTAGGTGCCTGGATTTCCCACAGACTTCCTCATATCCTGCTGCTACCAAGACGCTCCACATTCACTGGAGCCTCTTGAGGCAACAGGCCTTCCCACAGGAACCAGAATATCCCACAGGCACTTGGATATCCTGCAGTAATCCACACATCCTGCAGGAGCCAGAACTTCCCGCAGGCATCAGCACATCCCCCAAGCTTCAGGGATCCTGAAGGTACTCGCAATTGATGCAGGAACAGTTTCAATCCACAGACCACTGGACATCTTGCAAGTAACTGGATGTCCCGCAGGCACCCAGATATCCCACATGTTCCTGCACATCATGCAGGATCCTGGAAATTCTGCAGTGACACAGACATCACACCGACAGCCAGCCATCCCTCAGCTACACAAGACATCAAATAGGCACCCAATCATCAGGTGGTCACCCAGGCCCCAAAAAGCATCTGGACATCCCTTAGGCACCAAGATATCCATAAGCACAGGACCTCCTGTCTTCATACGGGAACATCCCATAGGTTACCTGATGTTCTCAAAGTTTATGTTTTGTTATGTTTAAATGGTTTTTGGCACTGTCAGGTGAAGGCTTGGACATATCATGGTGTTTTGAATTGTTTGCAGGTATTATATTTATATGAGGGATGCTTGATTGTGGTGTGTTCAGAACATATGCGGAGATCTGGATCAAGAACCACTGGCTCTTTTCATCTTGTTAATCACAGTGAGGGTTCAGGGTAAACTGTATTTTATCCTGTCTTCTGCTTCCATGTTCCTGCTGCTGCTGAAAAACACAGGGGGAGAGGAGAGAGAGATGAATCAGCACATCTGAAGGAGATCTCCAAGGTTACAGCAGCCTTTGCTTCCTATACCAAAATGTGAGATCTCTCTCCGGATTGGTTCCTGATCCCATTCTCTTTTAGAATGCACAGATGCCTCCAATCAGAGGCAAACACAGCAAATAAAAATCTCTGAGGGCTGGGAATTTGCCAGTCAGGCTCGGGTATAGCCAGGACTCAGCTGGCTCCTGTAATACCCGAGTCTGACGCCATAAGCTGCTCCAGAGAAGGAAGACTGCTCCTGACACCTGCAGCACACAAGACAATAGAAACCTAGCATAGGCAAGGATTGTTTGATTCCCTGCATCCTTGCTGTGTGTCACCTGCTGTTGTTCCCTGTGCAGGAAATATGAACAGCCTCTCAAGCCACTGCTTCTGATCTATGATGTCATCAGTATCTTGGTCTACAATTTGCTTCTTTATTTGCAAGGAAAATGATTGACTTCAGGCCACAGTATCTGACAGAGTCGAGGTATGTACACCTGACCATTCCTTGTGCTCTCAATATGAGAGTTTTTCTGGAAAGGAGAGTTCACACATGGCACCCATAGTCTCTCTTAATGCTTCATTCAGAAACATTTTGCAACATGATCTTACCAGTAAACTAAGACCGTCTGTGGACCAAGAAGTATAATATTTGCAATCATACTTGGTATCATCCTGCTGTCACCAGTATTCTCTGAGGTCCTCCCTCCCTTGTTCCCTTCACAGGCGATAGCCCAGCCATTGCACACTGACTTAGTGTTGAGAAAGAAAGCAGAGGCAGCATCTCATCCTTTGTTCAGAGATCTTGAACAAGAGACTGAGTGATGATAGGAAACACATTTCAAGAGAGGGCGACTTGATTTTCCCAGGGAGAAGTGATATCATGGCCTAGAGGAATAAGAAGAGACCTTATGAGGATAGAAGTCCAACCAAAGACCCTCCAACCGCAATGATTAAAATAATCATCATCCAGGCTGCATTCCTTGCTGACACCATATCTTATGAGGGGCTAGTGACCTAAGATATGTCAGCACCAGAGGAAGCATTTCACCTGTTACGGCAAGAAAAACAGGGAACAGCAGAATTCTGCGTCTTGCTTGTGAGAATTCCAACATCCCAAACCCATTTCAAACCCCTCTTATCCTCAGGCTAGTCCTGCAACTCCCCAGTGATTGTTTCTTTTTTTTTAAATACTGGTGAAATATCATCATTATCATTAGTCTCCATTTGTGTGGTACTCTGCTAATGAACTATCCCCTGAGTAGTGGCAATTTCTATATAGCTGTTTATGTGCATCTGCACAATTTTGATGTGGCAAGTGCTAGGACAGTGGGGGTTCCGATAGGCAGAATAAAGTCAAGGAGGGGAAGGATTCAAGCATTAGGGGGTTTGAATTCCTGGGTGTGATGCTGTAGGATATCATTGTGAGATCTCATCCTTGGGAAGCAGCTGAGCCATGGCCAGTGGCACAGCACAGGGGAAGAAGGATTGGGGCATGGCAGCACATGCAGGTCAGGTTTGGTATTTATTTAGAGGCTCTGAGAGCCAGCTGGAAGTAAAGAATTCCCAGGAGCCAAAGGATATCACCAGTGGATGTAGCTTGGCTTAGTGAGAAAATCGAGGTCACATTTACAGAGAAAGGGGAAGTGTTTTTACCACACATGGACATCAGGAAAAGCAGACTGGTTATGGCAGCACATGGAGGACAGCATCATTTCATGTGGGGGCTAATAACCTAGACCTAGGTGGCCATAGTGCCATTGGGTGATCCCTATAGTTATGGGGAAATTCTTTTGCATAGATAGGAGTTTTCCTGGGGACCAGCAGAAGAGGCCTTATAAGTTCATATAGAGAGAATGAAATCTCAGCCTTGGGACAGCAGCATCAGGTAAATATGTGCCAAATTGCAAAGCTTTGAAGGTTGTACCTTTGAAGAGGTGGTGACATGCTATGAAAACAAATAGTATAGCTGTAGTTTGTTAGAACAGGAAGAGTGGAAACTCTGAAGGCCATCTGCTCTCAATGGTTCCAAGCAAGCTTGAGTGCCCTCTTTGGCTCTAGGACAGGCGCACATACGGGTGGAAAGGTATATAGTGAGCCAGTGATCTCCACTGAAGATTTTTGAGTATTTTATTTTTTTCTACCAGCTCAAACTGACTCTTTAGCCCACACAATATCAGCTATCCTTGTTCAGTAGTTATCTAGTCTAGAGCCCTCCAGTTTTATAATACAACCTTCACAAGGTAGGTTATCTGTCCTTGGATAGATGCAAGGATTGCTGTGGTAGAGTGTAAAACTTGGACAAACTTGTCTTGAAAGTCACCAGTCAGATGGTGTGTTTGGGTGAGGGCAGAACCTTTGGCTCCTTAGGCACCTTAAAAAATAGTGAGGCCAATACCAATGAGCAAAAGGCTGAAGATCCCATTAATTTGTCTGTCTTGTCTCAGTTGCCTGGCAAGTTCCTCATGTAGATCTGTTGCATAATCATTACAGGCATGCAAAAACCATGTCGGGAGAGGTTACCATGAGAACTGACATCCCCTTGGCACCAGAGAAGCAAGGAGTGTTGACACATGTTGGCTCATCTGTGTGAACAGGGGCATTGAAGATTTGTTCTCTAAAGAAGCATTACCAGGCACAGCTGTAGGAAGTGGATGGGAGAGTGAGGCACAGAAGAGAGAGTAGACATTAGGGGAGACATTAGAAGGCACCAGAAATTGGGGGTCAAGTGGGACCCAGGGAGGCAGTCTCGGAGTATGGGAGTCTTGTGGAAGGATGGGACATACCTGAGAGGTGGTTTCTGGAGATTATCTCCCTGTGGCTCTTGGAAAGGGAGATTAATGGGGACTGTTGCAAGGGAAGCATTGAAAAGCTTTGGGGTGGGAGGTCATGGGAGGAAAATGTTTCTTTACCAAGGAAAATAAAAGTTAGCTTTACCATTGTTTATTATCTTTACCAAAATTCATATTGTAGAGAAAGTAACCAACAGGTGTCTGTGAAGCAGCTGGTGTAGATTTATGTCCTCACGTCCTCTAAGAAAATATGGCTGTGGTTTAAAAGCATGAACATTCTTTTAGAAAGCCAATTGTAAAACCAAAAGAGATTTTAAATTTTGCCCTTGTGACTGATGATAGCAGTTATCTTATCAGAACTCGGTAAGACCTTGTGGTGGAAACTCCATCAGTGTTACAACTCTGAACGTTTTCTAGACTCTCAGTCCCTCTCGTATACCTTTTCCTTTTATCCGTACATCTTACATCAACTTCTCAGACTCTCTAACTGACTTAGACTTTCATATCCTCAGACCTTTAAAATTTCACATCTTAGAACACTTTCTTAGACACTCAAAATTTAAAATACTTAATTAGACCTCTCCATTTTACACCTCAAAAGACTTCCTTAGTCCTTGACAACTTGCCTGAACTTTCTAACTTCCCAAGTATTTATCACAAGATACACCAGTCATTATAGGGCAAGATCTGTTAAATAAAGAGTAGCAAAATTATTTCAAAACCTGGTTTGTGAGCATATCTCTTTGAAAAAGAGGCTCTATGCACTGCAATGTATAATAAGGTAGCTGGAGCCTTGAGGAGAGGAACTGGGGATCTGTTGTTGGTAGACTAACAAATCTATATTTAGCCATCAACACCATCACCATGACCTCCTAAACCAGACAGGTGTTGTGTATCTACACGTTTTGGGACATTCTACATCAATATATGTGAACCATGCACAGTTTCATCCAGCCAGCACACTTCATTCTTGAGCCACAAAATGCTTTTTATAGTCACTACATTCTGGGGACTGTGTCACACAACTGGGTACTCAAAATGTGAGAACCAGCATTTTCTGTGACATGTGGGTCCATTGTGGCTTTACAGTCTCACACACTGCTCCAGGAGTTTGCAGAGCGAAAGCTTTTTATTATTTAATCCAAGAGTTTTTCAAGAGATTGCTTATCATCTTCCTTAGCCTACACACTCTCTGGTTCACCTCCAATTCTCATATGTCCCGCAAATATTTTCTTTTGTTTAACCCTCTACTGCGAAAAGAAGTAGTCTTAACTTTTAGCATCTGAAGCTCCTTCAGGTGTCTTTTTTGATGGACTGGTGTATTTTGCAGACCACTTTGTTTTAGACTGATTGTACCTAGTCTGTACCCTGTATGCAGAAGTCCCTGTGGCCCAGAGTTTTGGGTTTCTTTTTGAATTCAGAATCCCTGGCTTCCTGAAACATGTTCAGTTACAGGAAAGTGTCTTTATTTTTGTATTGTTTGAATACACTTTGGTTTTCATTTTGATAACTCTTTCTTGGATCATTTACCTCTGATTGTGTTAGCCTATCCCATCTTCAGAGGCTGTTACTTTTATCCAGTCTTAATATTGTCTGAATTTAGTTATGACCTTGTAAAACCTGAGCTTGTAACTGCAGTGGCCCGAGAAGCACAGCTTCCCCATTCTGAGCCCCTCCAACACTTGTATACAGACACACACATCCCTGATCTGTGGAAAACTCACCTTTCCACTATGTAAGGACCCTGTCAGTGCCAGAGGAGGCCATAGTCCCCAGACTTATTTTAGGGGCTGTGGAATGAAGACCACTCAGTACATATTCCCACCTTAACTTTCTTTTGCCTCCTTGGGGGCTTTCCAAATCCATGACTTGATCGCAGTATCATGTTGTGTCCTTCAAATTCTGTAAAACAATATCTAGAGACTGCTTAGAGAAGATGTTTGCTTCATAGATTCAAAGATGGTAAAGTGGGGAGGAGAATTCCAGACACAAAGTTAAGTAAAAATAAGGAGCCATTGTCACCAATGAACTGACTACAGCCAGCGACAATAAGTCAAACTGACAATCAGAAAACCCGTTCACTCACCCATCAGAAAAGCTACTGGATCTCAACCAAGTGCAAGGGCAAACATGGCATTCCCATGGAGCCACAGAAAGCAGGAGCCCAGCTGCATCAGGCTTCTACCCAAATTCCCACCGGGATACACCCAAAGAATCAAAGATGCACCCCAACAACAGAGCCTCCTTACCTCTAAGGATCTGTGCACTCCAAGCTGAGTTCTCTCCCTTGGAATACCAGTGGGGTGTGCACATACTGGGCATCCTTATCCTTGAAGCTTCCTGTGCCAAAGAGAGCTTCCCTGTAGAGAACAGAACTATCTTTTCCCAGGTACACTGTCATAGCCAATGCAAAGAAGGAAAAGGTAACCAAAGGGAAAAAAAAAGAAAGTCACAGGTATCTCAGAACTCATAAAGGTGGGCTGGGGATTGGTTCCCAGATAAGCCCCCATATGCTGTGGGGATCTTTTGATCCATGTACACTAACACACAACTTGGTTAAAGAAGAGGAAAATTTATTGAGTTTATTGAGTTTAAAAAGAAAGAAGAGACAAATAAAGAAAACTCAACTGGTCAGGGAGGTATGACCCTAACAAAAATATTTACAAACAGTTTAGGCTTGAAAACAATAAATGTTTTGGTCACATAAACAAAGTCATAATTTCCAAACCAATCAGAAACTGCCGAACAATCTAGGTCAGATTCACAATAACCCGGAAAGGACACATCGCAGTTCCCAAAATGAGTACATGACAATCATTTCGTGTGGCTTTACTGGCATGCTCTGAATGCATGGAGCCTTTCTCATTTCCAGGGAGCCAGGACCTTCTCTCTGTTTTAAAACGATTTTTCCAATTTAAGATAGCATTTATTCTGCCATTTCATATGATTTCAATATGGTCTTGAAGCATTTTTTTTTAGATTTTTGAACTGGGGTAGACTGTTTTTTTAATTATTTACCATGAGAGAGATGTAGGCAATAGAGGGTAAACTACTTTGAACAGAGGAATAGCAAAAAATCATTTCTCTAGCTGAGTGTCCTCCTTAGGGCCTGGGAATAAGGCAAACTTTTTTTTTTCTGTAGATGTCTGTTGGCTTTAGCAAGGGGAGATCTGAGGCCTGATTTAGGAGTGAGCAGCCTTGAGGGAGGGCAAAGGGAGAAGCTGGTCTGGCATGTTCTAGACCCACTTTCCCAAGCATGCCCATGACCATGGGCCCATGCTAGTGGTATGAATAAGGGTATGGGAGTCTTATGGTCTGTCTGTGGGACATGCTATGCCATGACTGGCCTGCTGTCTAGGCCAACTGTATGGCTAGCAATCCCAGTGAATGCTTGTAAGTATGGAGCCTGGAAGGGAGTCACTTTGGGCACATGTAACGCACGGGAAGAGGTGAGGCAGTGTAGTGGGTCATCCTGAGAGACCTGAATGCCATGCTCAGCCTCCACATCCTCAGAGGTCAGGGACTGTGGAGCCAAGATAGTAGTTTGGCCCATGGCCATTATGGGTCCCTTGTCCCACAGCCAATTGTGCCAGTGTGCCCAGGGTGGGTGGGGCTGTGTGGGTGACAACAGAGCCATTGTAGAGCTCATCAATAAGGGCTGGGACAAATGCATTGAAGTCACTCCAACAAAGTTGTGCTGAAATGGGGAGTAGAAGGTTTTATGGAGTTAAGGAGTCCACTATGGGAGTTAGCCCACACCATAGGCAGATGGGTCAAGACTCCATGACTTATCCAAGATAGTCATAGAGCTGAAGTAGATTGGGCCACTGGGATTTGCTCAAGTCGGGGAAAGGGGAGGGAACAATTCTGTGGCATATGTGTGCCAGGCTCTTGTTTGTAGGTAAGCATGGGGACCACTGTGGCTTGAACCGCTGAGGTACTGTGAAGCAGGGTCCATCATGTATGCAGGTAATTGTGCAGAGTAGGATAAGTAGATAAGTTTAGCTAATCTAGGAAAGAAATTAAATTTCAACTGGTGAAGGTTTTCAGCTCCCATTGTTCTGATATATTGGTTTACCTGACATCCTCCTTCCAATGACAAATAAAACACATTCAATCAGGACTTGACCATCTCTTCACATATTGTAAACGATTTTTTCTGGTAATTTTGGGAATCTGTTCCCATGTATCCATACGTTTATAAATTCTGTGGGTCTGTTTAAAAGTGTGAATATTCATCTGTGGATTATTATTCTTTGTTAGCTCCCACTTACATTGTTTTCCAAATTAATTTTCTGAGATTGAAATGCTGTCTAAAATTCAGTTCTTTATTTTAGGTAGACTAGTAAATCAGTCACCCCAGGAAAAACTCATAATATCACAAAATTCTAGAATAGTCTTGTACTCCCTCATTTTGTGACATTTTCATACATATCCCCATTTATGTTTTTCCTAAATTCAGTTTTAAGCCAATGAGACATAAATTTCTGTTATTGCCAGATGTTTGATTAGCTTTATATTAAAGTTGTCCTGTAGAATTATTTGGGAAATATTCATTACATGTACATTTAGTCTAAATTTTTTTCATTAAATCCTTAATATTTCTGTTTTTATCCGGTGAACCATCAAGCACAAAAACTGAAAAACCACCACATGAACAGGCAAATAGAACCTACCCTGAAGATGTTTCATTTCAGATCTTAACTTTGACCAAGATCCTCATCTGCCTTGATCAATAGCGAGATGGTTAGTAAATGTCATGTTTACTCAACAGCATATCAGAATGGTAATTTTGTTATGTTCTATCAAAAACAATACAGATGACAGTATGTCTTAATTGATACCATCTTTATAACCAGTCTATAAGCCAAAGGATAACACTCGAGGAAAATTTGTCATCAGATTACAATCATCAAAATCAATCAGAATCTTCTGTAATGACCATAGTAGTTTTGGAAGATTCCCCACCACAATATGCACAAATATATTGTGTGTGTTAGCCAGAGTTTTCCATGAGAACAGAATAGATAGAATGCATATGATAATCAGATCCAAATCTACTGTCCTCTCCAGATTTTTTTTCATGTCTGTGTTGTACTTGTCTTACATATTACAGGGCACCTGTCTTCCATAATAATATAACTGCAACCCAATAGAGTAATTCATGGAGACAGCATCCAAATTACTCACGCGAATTTACAGATAATCAAAGCATATTCAACTATCATCTATCTATCTATCTATCTATCTATCTATCTATCTATCTATCTATCTATCATTTTTAAACATACCTAGTCCAACTATTAGTCCTTAATTACAGTTGAGTGTTAGTTTACTAACAGAGACATTGGCATTATGTGAACACTGGTCCAAAGAAAATTAACTGTCATTCCCCTGCATATATCTTCTGAAAATAATCCTCAGAATGGATTAGATAATCCATTAATCTCCTCTTTCTTCTTGATATTTTTAATTTGATTTTGTGTTACTTATAAGTGATTATTTGGGGTGGGGCACTACTCTATATCCATGGCAAGTTCAAGAAACAATATTTCCCACCAATGCTATTTTTTCTGTTTTTACAGACTGTGAATGTTCCAATTCCCATTTAGATTCTCTAGTTTCTGCTCATTGATATAGATAGTCCATCAATGACAGAGCTAGGAAGATATGTAGAGACATAGTGCAGTAAATGATAATTGTTGAGAAAGACTTGATATTGACCATGATTTTCATGAACTCTCCAGGGCCTCATCTGAAAGAAGAGGGGAACAAATCCACCAGGAAGATACCAGTAGGATCACCAGTCAGCTTCCAACTCCAGCAGGAGTGAAGTGAGTAGGATTAACATGCTCCCATGTACTTGTGAAGCTTGATTTAGATTGGCTGTCTGTAGATTTCTCCTTAACAATCCAGGGAGGAGGCATATGACTGGGAATGGGTCCCCGAGAAGTAATACTTTACTTGAGTAGTGTAATAGAGGGCAGATTTTGTATGATAGACCTGGGATTGACAGTACTGACAGTCACTGCTCTGCTCCATCTCTTTTTCCCACTTGTAAATACTGACACATGAACTGTGAATACTTATGTGTACCCACCTATGTATGGCCAATGTAAATGCACATGTTTCTCTGATTCTTCAGTGCCCCTATGCCCTCGAACAGTGGTACAGGAGCGAAGCAGGAAACACAACATTCTCAGAGTAAAATCCCTGTGACTAAAATAATTCCATGACATAAAAAAAACATGTAAACAGAAAAATTCCAGTGCCACTTTTTTTTCTACTTCAATGTGGGTACTAATTTGAAGTGTGGTTGATATACCCTGTTACACCCACTTGAAAAAAAAAACATTTTGCCTTTCTCCTAGCAGTTATCATTTGCAAATCCTTTCTAGATCATTAACAGTGGTAATTTATCTTTCCTTTCCCTTATACGTTCTGGTAAATTTGTTGGATTGAACCTCTGCACACCTTGTGTGTGCAGCCACAGTGTGTTGTCCAGTCTGTCAGTAATTTCTATCTAGAAAAGATTGTTTTCTACAACCAGTGGCCTCCTTACAGTCTTCATATCTGTTTTTCAAGATAGATCTATGATGCTCAAAGAAGTATTTGATAAACTCATCCCACTCAGAACCTACTGATCCAGAGTGTATTATTCTCTACACATAGCACACCTGAGCACCTCTGTGTCATTTCCCCTTTAGGACAAGAAGAACGATTAATTAATACTCAGATCAATGGAAATAACAGCATGCCATTTGGACCCATTTCATTTTGATGTTTTTAGAAGAAAATACAAAAGAATTTTTTGCATAAGCATAGGAATAATCTATTCTCAGGTTCTTGTTCTCTTCAGCAGTGGGAGAGGATTTCTTTTTTCCTCCAGTGAAATGCAGTCTACTTTCAGATTAATTATGCAGTCAGTAGCAGTATAACTTCAATGTGGGCAGGAAATGAATTTCACATGTCCAAGACATAAGTAAGTAGGATCTTCAGCCATAGGATATACCTTGGAAATAGATGTGATGTTTGAGTAGAAAATATATGACAAGAACTCAATAAATAGAATATCTTATTGTTGGTACCGTAATTATTCCTGATATAACATCACAGCATACCTTATACAGGTAGGGCAGCAATATCTCTCGAAATATAGAGTCATTCTATTACAATTCATTACATACCATATGTGTGTCTGTGTATGTGTGACATTTATGTGAATGTTTGTTTGTAAGCTTTTCTCATTCAGTTGAGAATTTCACATGAGAGAACTCTGTTTATATTATTGCCATTCTTCTTTCTTCTACATGCTCCTATTCAAATAAATACAAAGGTACTTACCACTTCTCATTATTTAATATTGATTCTTTCATATTCATAACTACTCCATGATGCGTTCATTACACATTGATTATATGTACATGTATTTTTAGGACACTCTATCCAAAAGAGCATTTCAGGTCCTTTACTGTCAAAGTCTCATGGCTGTCTTAGTATGCATGATTTGCCTGTAGACATGTAGCTAATGGTGGAATGCTGAGAGATTTTCCCATCTGTGTTGGCATTACAATTTATGATACATTGTGCTTATTCAGCAGATCAGATAATGAAGGATGTTCCTTATCATCCATGATCTCACTAGCCTTGTGTATTGGGCTATAGTTTTGGCATTTGGCATAAATTGTCTCTGACCATGATGTCTGTGTTGAATACTTACAATGAATATAGGTAAATTTCATATGTAGCTTTGAGCACCAATCCACTAATCCCCTTCTTATAGATAAGTTTGGCAAAATACTAGGTTTTGAAATGTTGGTATAATGATATTTACTCCTTTGTTGGGCAGCACTGCTGCCTGTATGGTTTTACATTAACACAAGTTAGTGGGTAAGGAGTATAAATAATAAGAATACCCCATGCACCAGGATATACTCCAGACTTTAGAAATCCTGAAGATGCCTGGGGCATGAGACAGGCACTCAGCCTACCCACATAAACTCAGAGTTCTCACAGGTGCCAGGACATCCTGTGGTCTCAAAGCCATCCACAGAATGGCCAGGCGTCTTGCAAGTACATGACCAACTAACAGGCACCTTGATTTCACACACTTTTGCTAAACCGCACAGGGTCCCAAACATTCCAAAAGCACCAGGGTTTCTCAAAGGACCTTGAATATATCCCAGTTACCAGGAATTCCTGTAGGTGCTTGGACTTCCAGAAGTGCCAGGGCCTCACTAAGGTACACACACATCCTGTTGGCAGCCTTTATCTCCTTCAGGCACCAGGCCATCCTGCAAAACACAACATCCCAATGGTAAGACGATGTCCTTCTAACACTAAAGAATTCTGCAGGCACCAGGATATTTTACAGGCACCAAAGGACTCCATAGGCACTCAGATATACATCTGACACCAGGTCTTCTAGCAATCTCCAGGACCTCCCTCTGGAACATTGCCCTACCTCATTTGCCAGGATATTCTGAGGGTGCCTGTACATCCTGCAGGCACAGATATCACAGAGTCACCAGGATCTCCTGCAGACACCAGAGCATCCTTCAGGTGCCCACACATCTTGTAGGTGCCTGGATTTCCCACAGACTTCCTCATATCCTGCTGCTACCAAGACGCTCCACATTCACTGGAGCCTCTTGAGGCAACAGGCCTTCCCACAGGAACCAGAATTATCCCACAGGCACTTGGATATCCTGCAGTAATCCACACATCCTGCAGGAGCCAGAACTTCCCGCAGGCATCAGCACATCCCCCAAGCTTCAGGGATCCTGAAGGTACTCGCAATTGATGCAGGAACAGTTTCAATCCACAGACCACTGGACATCTTGCAAGTAACTGGATGTCCCGCAGGCACCCAGATATCCCACATATTCCTGCACATCATGCAGGATCCTGGAAATTCTGCAGTGACACAGACATCACACCGACAGCCAGCCATCCCTCAGCTACACAAGACATCAAATAGGCACACCAATCATCAGGTGGTCACCCAGGCCCCAAAAAGCATCTGGACATCCCTTAGGCACCAAGATATCCATAAGCACAGGACCTCCTGTCTTCATACGGGAACATCCCATAGGTTACCTGATGTTCTCAAAGTTTATGTTTTGTTATGTTTAAATGGTTTTTGGCACTGTCAGGTGAAGGGCTTGGACATATCATGGTGTTTTGAATTGGTTTGCAGGTATTATATTTATATGAGGGATGCTTGATTGTGGTGTGTTCAGAACATATGCGGAGATCTGGATCAAGAACCACTGGCTCTTTTCATCTTGTTAATCACAGTGAGGGTTCAGGGTAAAGTGTATTTTATCCTGTCTTCTGCTTCCATGTTCCTGCTGCTGCTGAAAAACACAGGGGGGGAGGAGAGAGAGAGATGAATCAGCACATCTGAAGGAAGATCTCCAAGGTTACAGCAGCCTTTGCTTCCTATACCAAAATGTGAGATCTCTCTCCGGATTGGTTCCTGATCCATTCTCTTTTAGAATGCACAGATGCCTCCAATCAGAGGCAAACACAGCAAATAAAAATCTCTGAGGGCTGGGAATTTGCCAGTCAGGCTCGGGTATAGCCAGGACTCAGCTGGCTCCTGTAATACCCGAGTCTGACGCCATAAGCTGCTCCAGAGAAGGAAGACTGCTCCTGACACCTGCAGCACAAAAGACAATAGAAACCTAGCATAGGCAAGGATTGTTTGATTCCCTGCATCCTTGCTGTGTGTCACCTGCTGTTGTTCCCTGTGCAGGGAATATGAACAGCCTCTCAAGCCACTGCTTCTGATCTATGATGTCATCAGTATCTTGGTCTACAATTTGCTTCTTTATGTGCAAGGAAAATGATTGACTTCAGGCCACAGTATCTGACAGAGTCGAGGTATGTACACCTGACCATTCCTTGTGCTCTCAATATGAGAGTTTTTCTGGAAAGGAGAGTTCACAGCATGGCACCCATAGTCTCTCTTAATGCTTCATTCAGAAACATTTTGCAACATGATCTTACCAGTAAACTAAGACCGTCTGTGGACCAAGAAGTATAATATTTGCAATCATACTTGGTATCATCCTGCTGTCACCAGTATTCTCTGAGGTCCTCCCTCCCTTGTTCCCTTCACAGGCGATAGCCCAGCCATTGCACACTGACTTAGTGTTGAAAGAAGAAAGCAGAGGCAGCATCTCATCCTTTGTTCATAGATCTTGAACAGAGACTGAGTGATGATAGGAAACACATTTCAAGAGAGGCCGACTTGATTTTCCCAGGGAGAAGTGACTCATGGCCTAGAGGAATAAGAAGAGACCTTATGAGGATAGAAGTCCAACCAAAGACCCTCCAACCGCAATGATCAAAAAATCATCATCCAGGCTGCATTCCTTGCTGACACCATATCTTATGAGGGGCTAGTGACCCTAAGATTTGTCAGCACCAGAGGATGCATTTCACCTTGTTACGGCAAAGGAAAACAGGGAACAGCAGAATTCTGGTCTTCTTGTGAGAATTCCAACATCCAAAACCCATTTCAAACCCCTCTTATTTACTCAGGCTAGTCCTGCAACTCCCAGTGATTGTTTCTTTTTTTAATAATACTGGTGAAGTATCATCATTATCATTTCTCTCCATTTGTGTTGGTACTTCTGCTAATGAACTATTCCTGAGTAGTGGCAATTTCTATATAGCTGTTTATGTGCATCTGCACAATTTTGAGTGTGGCAAGTGCTAGGACAGTGGGGGTTCCGATAGGCAGAATAAAGTCAAGGCGAGGGAAGGATTCAAGCATTAGGGGGTTTGAATACCTGGGTGTGATGCTGTAGGATATCATTGTGAGATCTCATCCTTGGGAAGCAGCTGAGCCATGGCCAGTGGCACAGCCAGGGGAAGAAGGATTGGGGCATGGCAGCACATGCAGGTCAGGTTTGGTATTTATTTAGAGGCTCTGAGAGCCAGCTGGAAGTAAAGAATTCCCAGGAGCCAAAGGATATCACCAGTGGATGTAGCTTGGCTTAGTGAGAAAATCGAGGTCACATTTACAGAGAAAGGGGAAGTGTTTTTACCACACATGGACATCAGGAAAAGCAGACTGGTTATGGCAGCACATGGAGGACAGCATCATTTCATGTGGGGGCTAATAACCTAGACCTAGGTGGCCATAGTGCCATTGGGTGATCCCTATAGTTATGGGGAAATTCTTTTGCATAGATAGGAGTTTTCCTGGGGACCAGCAGAAGAGGCCTTATAAGTTCATATAGAGAGAATGAAATCTCAGCCTTGGGACAGCAGCATCAGGTAAATATGTGCCAAATTGCAAAGCTTTGAAGGTTGTACCTTTGAAGAGGTGGTGACATGCTATGAAAACAAATAGTATAGCTGTAGTTTGTTAGAACAGGAAGAGTGGAAACTCTGAAGGCCATCTGCTCTCAATGGTTCCAAGCAAGCTTGAGTGCCCTCTTTGGCTCTAGGACAGGCGCACATACGGGTGGAAAGGTATATAGTGAGCCAGTGATCTCCACTGAAGATTTTTGAGTATTTTATTTTTTTCTACCAGCTCAAACTGACTCTTTAGCCCACACAATATCAGCTATCCTTGTTCAGTAGTTATCTAGTCTAGAGCCCTCCAGTTTTATAATACAACCTTCACAAGGTAGGTTATCTGTCCTTGGATAGATGCAAGGATTGCTGTGGTAGAGTGTAAAACTTGGACAAACTTGTCTTGAAAGTCACCAGTCAGATGGTGTGTTTGGGTGAGGGCAGAACCTTTGGCTCCTTAGGCACCTTAAAAAATAGTGAGGCCAATACCAATGAGCAAAAGGCTGAAGATCCCATTAATTTGTCTGTCTTGTCTCAGTTGCCTGGCAAGTTCCTCATGTAGATCTGTTGCATAATCATTACAGGCATGCAAAAACCATGTCGGGAGAGGTTACCATGAGAACTGACATCCCCTTGGCACCAGAGAAGCAAGGAGTGTTGACACATGTTGGCTCATCTGTGTGAACAGGGGCATTGAAGATTTGTTCTCTAAAGAAGCATTACCAGGCACAGCTGTAGGAAGTGGATGGGAGAGTGAGGCACAGAAGAGAGAGTAGACATTAGGGAGACATTAGAAGGCACCAGAAATTGGGGGTCAAGTGGGACCCAGGGAGGCAGTCTCGGAGTATGGGAGTCTTGTGGAAGGATGGGACATACCTGAGAGGTGGTTTCTGGAGATTATCTCCTGTGGCTCTTGGAAAGGGAGATTAATGGGGACTGTTGCAAGGGAAGCATTGAAAAGCTTTGGGGTGGGAGGTCATGGGAGGAAAATGTTTCTTTACCAAGGAAAATAAAAGTTAGCTTTACCATTGTTTATTATCTTTACCAAAATTCATATTGTAGAGAAAGTAACCAACAGGTGTCTGTGAAGCAGCTGGTGTAGATTTATGTCCTCACGTCCTCTAAGAAAATATGGCTGTGGTTTAAAAGCATGAACATTCTTTTAGAAAGCCAATTGTAAAACCAAAAGAGATTTTAAATTTTGCCCTTGTGACTGATGATAGCAGTTATCTTATCAGAACTCGGTAAGACCTTGTGGTGGAAACTCCATCAGTGTTACAACTCTGAACGTTTTCTAGACTCTCAGTCCCTCTCGTATACCTTTTCCCTTTTATCCGTACATCTTACATCAACTTCTCAGACTCTCTAACTGACTTAGACTTTCATATCCTCAGACCTTTAAAATTTCACATCTTAGAACACTTTCTTAGACACTCAAAATTTAAAATACTTAATTAGACCTCTCCATTTTACACCTCAAAAGACTTCCTTAGTCCTTGACAACTTGCCTGAACTTTCTAACTTCCCAAGTATTTATCACAAGATACACCAGTCATTATAGGGCAAGATCTGTTAAATAAAGAGTAGCAAAATTATTTCAAAACCTGGTTTGTGAGCATATCTCTTTGAAAAAGAGGCTCTATGCACTGCAATGTATAATAAGGTAGCTGGAGCCTTGAGGAGAGGAACTGGGGATCTGTTGTTGGTAGACTAACAAATCTATATTTAGCCATCAACACCATCACCATGACCTCCTAAACCAGACAGGTGTTGTGTATCTACACGTTTTGGGACATTCTACATCAATATATGTGAACCATGCCACAGTTTCATCCAGCCAGCACACTTCATTCTTGAGCCACAAAATGCTTTTTTTAGTCACTACATTCTGGGGACTGTGTCACACAACTGGGTACTCAAAATGTGAGAACCAGCATTTTCTGTGCCAATGTGGGTCCATTGTGGCTTTACAGTCTCACCACTGCTCCAGGAGTTTGCAGAGCGAAAGCTTTTTATTTTTAATCCAAGAGTTTTTCAAGAGATTGCTTATCATCTTCCTTAGCCTACACACTCTCTGGTTTACCTCTAATTCTCATATGTCCCGCAAATATTTTCTTTTGTTTAACCCTCTACTGCGAAAAGAAGTAGTCTTAACTTTTAGCATCTGAAGCTCCTTCAGGTGTCTTTTTTGATGGACTGGTGTATTTTGCAGACCACTTTGTTTTAGACTGATTGTACCTAGTCTGTACCCTGTATGCAGAAGTCCTGTGGCCCAGAGTTTTGGGTTTCTTTTTGAATTCAGAATCCCTGGCTTCCTGAAACATGTTCAGTTACAGGAAAGTGTCTTTATTTTTGTATTGTTTGAATACACTTTGGTTTTCATTTTGATAACTCTTTCTTGGATCATATACCTCTGATTGTGTTAGCCTATCCATCTTCAGAGGCTGTTACTTTTATCCAGTCTTAATATTGTCTGAATTTAGTTATGACCTTGTAAAACCTGAGATTGTACCTGCAGTGGCCGAGAAGCACAGCTTCCCCATTCTGAGCCCTCCAACACTTGTATACAGCAACACATCCTGATCTGTGGAAACTCACCTTTCCAAAATGTAAGGACCCTGTCAGTGCCAGAGGAGGCCATAGTCCCAGACTTATTTTAGGGGCTGTGGAATGAAGACCACTCAGTACATATTCCCACCTTAACTTTCTTTTGCCTCCTTGGGGGCTTTCCAAATCCATGACTTGATCGCAGTATCATGTTGTGTCCTTCAAATTCTGTAAAACAATATCTAGAGACTGCTTAGAGAAGATGTTTGCTTCATAGATTCAAAGATGGTAAAGTGGGGAGGAGAATTCAGACACAAAGTTAAGTAAAATAAGGAGCCATTGTCACCAATGAACTGACTACAGCAGCGACAATAAGTCAAACTGACAATCAGAAAACCCGTTCACTCACCCATCAGAAAAGCTACTGGATCTCAACCAAGTGCAAGGGCAAACATGGCATTCCCATGGAGCCACAGAAAGCAGGAAGCCAGCTGCATCAGGCTTCTACCAAATTCCCACCGGGATACACCCAAAGAATCAAAGATGCACCCCAACAACAGAGCCTCCTTACCTCTAAGGATCTGTGCACTCCAAGCTGAGTTCTCTCCCTTGGAATACCAGTGGGGTGTGCACATACTGGGCATCCTTATCCTTGAAGCTTCCTGTCCTGTAGAGAACAGGAACTATCTTTTCCCAGGTACACTGTCATAGCCAATGCAAAGAAGGAAAAGGTAACAAAGGGAAAAAAAAGAAAGTCACAGGTATCTCAGAACTCATAAAGGTGGGCTGGGGATTGGTTCCCAGATAAGCCCCCATATGCTGTGGGGATCTTTTGATCCATGTACACTAACACACAACTTGGTTAAAGAAGAGGAAAATTTATTGAGTTTATTGAGTTTAAAAGAAAGAAGAGACAAATAAGGAAAAATCAACTGGTCAGGGAGGTATGACCCTAACAAAAATATTTACAAACAGTTTAGGCTTGAAAACAATAAATGTTTTGGTCACATAAACAAAGTCATAATTTCTAAACCAATCAGAAACTGCCGAACAATCTAGGTCAGATTCACAATAACCCGGAAAGGACACATCGCAGTTCCCAAAATGAGTACATGACAATCATTTGTGTGTGGCTTTACTGGCATGCTCTGAATGCATGGAGCCTTTCTCATTTCCAGGGAGCCAGGACCTTCTCTCTGTTTTAAAACGATTTTTTCCAATTTAAGATAGCATTTATTCTGCCATTTCATATGATTTCAATATGGTCTTGAAGCATTTTTTTTTTAGATTTTTGAACTGGGGTAGACTGTTTCTTTAATTATTTACCATGAGAGAGATGTAGGCAATAGAGGGTAAACTACTTTGAACAGAGGAATAGCAAAAAATCATTTCTCTAGCTGAGTGTCCTCCTTAGGGCCTGGGAATAAGGCAAAACTTTTTTTTTTCTGTAGATGTCTGTTGGCTTTAGCAAGGGGAGATCTGAGGCCTGATTTAGGAGTGAGCAGCCTTGAGGGAGGGCAAAGGGAGAAGTGGTCTGGCATGTTCTAGACCCACTTTCCCAAGCATGCCCATGACCATGGGCCCATGCTAGTGGTATGAGTAAGGGTATGGGAGTCTTATGGTCTGTCTGTGGGACATGCTATGCCATGACTGGCCTGCTGTCTAGGCCAACTGTATGGCTAGCAATCCCAGTGAATGCTTGTAAGTATGGAGCCTGGAAGGGAGTCACTTTGGGCACATGTAACGCACGGAAGAGGTGAGGCAGTGTAGTGGGTCATCCTGAGAGACCTGAATGCCATGCTCAGCCTCCACATCCTCAGAGGTCAGGGACTGTGGAGCCAAGATAGTAGTTTGGCCCATGGCCATTATGGGTCCCCTTGTCCACAGCCAATTGTGCCAGTGTGCCCAGGGTGGGTGGGGCTGTGTGGGTGACAACAGAGCCATTGTAGAGCTCATCAATAAGGGCTGGGACAAATGCATTGAAGTCACTCCAACAAAGTTGTGCTGAAATGGGGAGTAGAAGGTTTTATGGGTTAAGGTGTCCACTATGGGAGTTAGCCACACCATAGGCAGATGGGTCAAGACTCCATGACTTATCCAAGATAGTCATAGAGCTGAAGTAGATTGGGGGCCACTGGGATTTGCTCAAGTCGGGGAAAGGGGAGGGAACAATTCTGTGGCATATGTGTGCCAGGCTCTTGTTTGTAGGTAAGCATGGGGACCACTGTGGCTTGAACCGCTGAGGTACTGTGAAGCAGGGTCCATCATTGTATGCAGGTAATTGTGCAGAGTAGGATAAGTAAGATAAGTTTAGCTAATCTAGGAAAGAAATTAAATTTCAACTGGTGAAGGTTTTCAGCTCCCATTGTTCTGATATATTGGTTTACCTGACATCCTCCTTCCAATGACAAATTAAAACACATTCAATCAGGACTTGACCATCTCTTCACATATTGTAAACGATTTTTTCTGGTAATTTTGGGAATCTGTTCCCATGTATACTTACGTTTATAAATTCTGTGGGTCTGTTTAAAAGTTGTGAATATTCATCTGTGGATTATTATTCTTTGTTAGCTCCCACTTACATTGTTTTTCCAAAGTTAATTTTCTGAGATTGAAATGCTGTCTAAAATTCAGTTCTTTATTTTAGGTGACTAGTAAATCAGTCACCCCAGGAAAAACTCATAATATCACAAAA
>JAMJFZ010002915.1:0-20000 GCA_026225945.1 Cricetomys ansorgei
TCTTAAGTTTAGTCCTTTATCTGTGTCTTTACTCCAGGGGTGTGCATGTGCGTGTGTGTGTGTGGTGTGGTGTAGGTGTGTGTGTTTGTAGGAGAAAGATCAGTTTTTCAATATATATGAAAACTTTTTCAAAAATACAAATGGCCCAAAATAAATCCTCCCACCAAAACTTAAGGATAAATGTAAACAAATACACTATTTTGGAACTTGGTGGCATGTCACTCCTGCCTGTGTTAGAAATGAGCAAATGCAGTTCCCAGGCATTGATGTTCAATACCTCTGAATGAAGAAGGAAGTACCTCAGAAGTACTAGAGAGTATGGACTGGGATTTCAGATGACTGCTCTCTACCCAGAATTCAAAGCACCACGGGGAGCTCTCTGCATTGTGTACAAAGTCACGGAGCTTTTTCCCAGTGTTCAATGGCCCAGCCTCTACGTCAAGATTATTTTCCTCTGTTAGCATTTCCTTGAACTGTTATAGAACTACTCTGAACAGGTGCCTACTTTAACCTTTCCTAATTATTATAGTTCCTCCTATCTAATTCCAAGTACGTGTGCAACCATTCAATTCAGATACCGACTGCCGGGTTTAATTTAGACTTCATGAGTGAAGGGCTTCATCTCTCAGCACCTGGCAGAAGGCAGCCACAAATCCAGTGCTTACTCGTATTTCTAGCTCAATCTAAGTAGAAAATTCCTACTACTCTTTCCTCGGGTTTATTCATTAAAACTATCATGAACCCTCTGTTTACACTTGTCATAAAGGATAAAAAAGAACCAAATAGAAGATATACTATGCAGAGTTCCCCGCCTCTCTCGCAGCAAACCACCGTCATCTCCGCAGGGGAGGGCTGCAAATATAGCTATGAATTATGACCCTTTCAATAACCTCACCCCAAGGACCCTAGCTGTGAGTCAGCTCATTAGCATACACAAGGTACCTATCACTCAGGAGATCCTACAATGTTTTGAAGTTCAGAGTCAGGGAAAAAATATAAAACCCAAATATGTGTTTTATGTATTATACTATAATTACAAAAGGGGCAGATGAGCATTTGCCTTGAGGATGTAAATCAAGTAGACTATGTAATGAGACTACAGCTGTGTAGTAGATCAGAAGCTTCTAAGCAAATGGCGGTCATCCCTATGTTTCCCTTATGCAGGTGTAGGACGGCTCCCTTTCCCCACTTTAGTGAGTCACACCGAGCACAGGAAACATGTCATTGCCATGCTTCAGAATCTTGGCACACAGAATACTGTGTGCCAGAGACTATCATTCCTTATCACAAGGTCGCTGGTGACTTGTCTGTAAGCCTGAAGCTGAAACCAGTTACAAGCCTTTACAGAACTGCTGCTGCCTACAGCCATTGTGCTGGTGACCAAGGATATCAAGAGGCCCATAGTCATGGTGGCTTCTTAGTCCCTCATTCTCTGTCTCCTGATCTCACTTGTCCCTCCCAGCATTCTCCTTAGAACACGTGATCTCTGCAGTGCCATTCATGTCCCAATATCTGCCATGTCAAATGCCTACCACTGCTTTGAAATGTTGAGCCCAAAGTCATTTCTTCTGGGATGTCCACTGTCCAGGAACGGAGCCTTTAGAATCATCAGTGTGATAATGTAGCATGACCTATCTGGCATTGATTATTTAGGATTTATGTACAAACATTTAAAGACCCTAGAATTGAACATTCTAGGAAAATAAATTTATCTCTATCTTATTTCCCAAATAACCCAGTGCTCTGTGCTTAATGGGTATAAAATGGGCATTTCTAGAAGTACATAGATGGATATCTGGACTCTTATTAAAGTAACACTATAATGTGTAAAACAATGGCTTACAGGCTGTAGCTGGCCCTGAGTGCCTCCATTTTGACTGTAAATAAAGAGGCAGAGGCAGGGTGATTATGAATCTTGTTTATGAGTGTAGAAACTGTCTCCTGCCTATCACCAATCATGAAGCATAAATAAATAAATAATTAACCCTACTGGTAGAAAGGTACTGCCTATAAATCCATCAAGGTAGATGAGCATATTAAAAACCATATAAGAAAAAATATGTTCAAGAACTTAGTGGAACAGTATGATAAAGTGTGAAACACATTCGCTTGACCCCCCCATAAAGTGAAAACCAAGTAACACTGACCTGGCAAAGACCACACCAACATGTCTCATATCTAATGTCTAATAATCTGACTGCCTGATACATGTGTCCGGGGATCAGCAAGAAGAGAACTCCCAGACGCAGACCAAAACGGTTCTCCCTTTTCTTTTTAAGAGATATTTAATCACAGTTTTCTTTATTTAACGCATGGCATTGTGTGTATGTGTGCGTGTGTGCGTGTGCACATGCAAGTGTGCACAAGTGTACATGTATACATATTGAAAGACTACTTTTGAGAGTCTTCACTCCTTCCACCATGTAGGTCTCATTAATTGAGTTCGGGCTTGGTGGCGTGTACCTCCACATACTGAGCCATCATCTCGCTGGAACTAGGTCTGTAACCCTCCTTGATGTGGCTCATTCAAATTGCTGTCTGTTTGTCTTGCCACCCCTCTCTGCATCTGTCTGGACTCAATGTCATATACCACCTTCACGGTCCTCCACCGTATGTACCTTGGAAGCTTGTGCAGGTCCGCTCTGTGCTTCTAGCAGCTCTCCAACTGGGTGCTTCATATATTATTTAGCTACCTGCAGTGACTCTCCTTGCATATGCATCCAACTGTATCCAGCTCTCTGCCTCTTTGACCAGTGTCTATGACCATTTTTCAGTATGTATTTCCTGTGGTGTGTAATGTGTGGTCTAAGAGTTAATATTCATAATTAAGGCTGGAATGAGAGCACCAGTACTTGCCAACAGCCAGCTATCAAGAGTAAGGGAGAGTGCTTGCTAGTTTAAAACACAACAGAACTTGTGAGTTTTCTGGTTTTCAATGAATTCTGACATTTTTGGAAAGAGAAAAACATGTCTCCGTATTTCTGTTGAAGGATGCTTAGAAAAGAATCGGATCACAGCGACCAGCCATGACCAGCTGCACTTCTGACCTCTAATAAATTCAGCCAGCGCCATTGCAGAGCCAGGGAGAGGAGTACAGGCCTTCTTCCCTGCGAGATTCACTCCTCCCACACTGGAGATCTGCTGCTATGAGTTTGGTTGCTGAGAGCCACGAGCTATGAGAGCAGCCATTAGAAATGGTCCTTAACTTCCAAGTTAAGGTATCCAATCAGATACCGCTTGGCAGAATGGCGAATGAGCATGGCTGTCTTTAGGGAGACTCAATTAGAAGCCTTAGCTCTGTTCCCCTAGCACTCTGGCCAACATCTTTCCATGTTTCCGGGTCCTCTGTGCCTCTCCATCCTGTCTTTCACCTCCTGGATTCTCCTGCCTCCCTTTCGTTTCTAGCCCACATCTCCTCATCGCTAGCCTCTGTCTGTCTTCATTTCTCTCTCCTCCCACAACACGGAATGAAAAATACCAAACTCTCCACGCCTGACCCTTCTTTTTCTAGAGTCCATTAATTCTCGGAGACACCGTTTCTTCTGTTATGCTAATGTAATTGACTGGGCTCCAGACTTCTATTCCATCAATCACGTTCCAGCTGGGCCTTTGTAAGAGGATGCTTCAGCCAGCTTGATTGGGCTGGGGTGTTTCCCATGACTCCACAGTCTCACAGAAGGCGTCCATCCTAGGAAAGCTTAATTCCACAGATGGTTAATCTCATTTTTTAATGTGTTGATTTTCCCGAATTTCTCTCACAGAGGGCAATTTATTTCTAAGAACCAGGAGCACTTCATTGTAACCTCTCATCTACTAACCATACTCATCACTTATTGGGTACTTATTATGCATCAATCACTGCGCTGGAAGTGCTTTGTGTAAGTTCATTGATTTCATTTTCACAAGAAGCCTGCGAGAAGCAGGAATTTATTAGGGTTTTATTTTTATTTTTTAATTGTTTGCCTTACTTAACAGAGCACAGAGCGGGTTAGGGGTGGGAATTTGGAGACTAACACAGTTCCCAAAGTCCCTGGCACGTATTCAGGTCTTAACAATCTCTCCTTACACTGTTGGACCCTTTGCAAGTGATCGGCGGAACACACTTGCCCTGAAAGGTCAGTCTGCTTTCTAATACAAGTCCTCATCCCAAGCTGTTTCTTGTCCCCCATCCTGCCGCAGGTGAAGCAGGCACTCCAGATACAGACTTAGCAGGAATTCATCAAGAAACAGAGGCATTTTGTCATGCAGCTGTTCTGGCTTCATTTCAGTTTCTATAATCAAATGTCCTGACAAAGGGCGACTTGATGGAGAAAGGGCATTTATTTAGCTTATGATTCTAGGTGACAGCCTCTTATTCTTGGGAAGTCAGGTAGATCTTAGACTATCACAACTACAGGAGAGAGCAGAGAGATAATAAATGCTGGCTTGCATTCTTGCTGCCAGATAGCTCTTCCCTCTCTTCTTCTCTTCAGGAGATCCTGACACAACCATCTAGGAAATGGTGCTGTCATCAATGAGGGTCTTGTTGCAGAAGGTTTTTTTTTTATTATTATACATAAGATAATCATTTGATACATTTCTGGGTGAGGGGCTGCCTAGGTCTTGGCATTCTGTATTGTCTGCAGGTGTTGGATTTATGTGGGTGTTGGGGTGGGAGGGATGTTTGATTGCTTATGATCTGCACGTGATTTCAGTAGAACACCTAAGGAGTTCTGAATCAGTAGAAACACCTGAGCTCAGATGCTCAGGGTTCCACTATGGCTTTGGCTGGGATGGGGGTTCCCTCTGCTGAGGTCTGGCAGAGATTACACCTATGAAAAATGCCTCCATGTCACCTTGCTGAGTTGCCACAGTAGGCGTACTACTACAGGTTCTTTTATATCGATTAACAATTGAGACATTGAGACACCCCGCTCAAAGATACACTCACAGACTGGCCTGACCTAAAATCCTCCATTAAGACTCTCTTCCCAGGTGGATCTAGGTTGTTTTGAGTTGATAGTAAAAACTAAGCAACATAGATTCAATTGCAAATTGATGACATAGACAATGCATTTAAATGACAAATGGGGAATTCTGAAACAGTGTAAGCATGTTTCATATTTAGAGACTTTTATGCACAGGAAATGGACACCTAGATGAACTCCAAAGAGAACATACAGCTGAGACATATGGAGAAGAGTTACAAGGGCTCTGGCCTCTGAGACAAGCCTCGGCCACCAGCACTCTGTTTTCATAGAGGAGTGTAAGGAACAACTTCCTTGAAGAAGAATTCTGTGAGGTTGTACAGGAATACAGAATGAGAATATAAAAATTTGATGTGCAATGTCTATTCAGAAGTTCGTATATGACCGAAGGAGATTTTCCCATGTTAAAAAAGACAGAAAAGAAAAACAAAAACAAAACAAACAAACAAAAAACCCCAAGATTGCTTTGACACAGAAAACTGGGGACTTCAGGGATGGATTATAATTACTCTATTATCATTAAGGCATCATTCATGTAAAATAAGGAGGAGACAATTGTCTTCCTAAAGTTGTCTGAGCTGTACAATTTGCGGGTATATATTTTTTTTTTTAGTATATAAGAAAATAGTGCATACTAATAGAAAATTCAATTGCATAATCTTCATAAAAAATTAATCAACTTATGGGCACTGTTTTAACTCATTGTCATTCCCATATACACACCGTTTTCTCATTTATTTTTCTATCAACCTTGATATATTAGTAGTAAATACCCATATGAACAGCAAATTAATTCATCATTAAATTGTCCCACAAGTTATTGAAGGTGAAGGTCATGTCACAAGTACATACAGCCTTATGTTGCTGCCAGAGTAACCACTGTAGTATGCAATGAATCAAACCAGTCTCTGTATGATAAAGTACTCCAGAGAAAGAGAGAGATTTACTGTGATTACCTGGCTCAAGTAACATGAAGATGGGGGAGGCTTAGGGATGTCAGTCATCTAATTTGGGCCTGGGAACCAATGAGGGAATCCCAGCAGAAGATGAGGAAGATGAGAGATGAGGAGATGTCCCTGCTCAGCAGGGAGATAGCAACGACTTCCTCCGGCTTTCTGCCTTTTGTTCTGCTAAGGACTAAGCTGGACAGGAGAATCACCCCACATAGGGGAAAGCCACCCACCTTGCTAAGTCCACTGATACAAACATTAATTCCTTCCATAAATATTTTCCCAAGCATACTCAGAAAAACAATGTTTAGTCTGGTAATCTTGAGGCCCATTTAGATTGATATATAAAGTTGACCATTGCACATTGCTTTCCATGTCTGTCCAAAACAAACTCTGAGGCCCCAAATCCATCCTCGTTCACTCTCTGTGGTCACCCATCCACTGGAATATGCTGTTACCTCTGCCTTAAAATCAAGTCGATGTTGTAGCTCAAAGTTGTGGGGTGGGGGAACGCTGAAGATCCTCTTCAGCACTCAAAAACAACACAAAAATTATAGGATTTATCTAATATTTATCTAATTTCTTATCACTTATTACAACACTTTTTGGACATGCCTTTTGTGCTCAGTCCTGGGTCTTATGTGTGCTTGGGGAGTTATTATAGGCATCCTCGTTTTATAGATAAAGAAACTAAGGCCCAAGATTAGAACCTTGGTAGCTATGTCCTTCAAAAGTCCCATGCCATGCTTTCTGTGGTGTAAGCATGGGGATCCTCAGCTGTGGGCAAATAGATTCTGCTGAACTCTGACTCTACCGCTACCACGGTACATAAAATAAGGAATAAAACATATACGAGAAAGTAAGCTTAGGGTTAAAAAAAAAATCCGACTCCCTGGGGAAGTCACCAGTGCATTTTCTCACACAATAATTCTCTTCTCCGGTGCTTATAGCAAGATGCCTTTATGTGTGAGTTCAGCTATAAGCATGGGCTGGCGGTGCCCCATAGGTCTAGCTGTATATTTGGCCATTTACCTGAGATGGAGCAAGCTCATAGATTTCCTTTTCTCCTTCCCGTGTCCTGGGAATGGCTTCATTCACACAATCGTGTGCCTCATCTCCTCCTGGCTCAGTGTTTCTAATGGAGATGCCAATATCACTGCGCAAAGGCTCACAGGTCTCCAGGGAATCGACCATCCCATCTGTAAGGGGCTCTTTTATTGAGGGGAGTGACTAGCTGGGGGAGAATGTATCTGACGAACAGGATATAAAAGCCAAAATGAACCTGTTGTTTAAAACACTGCAACCCTGGTATGTTCCACAGGAAGATGCTGTAAGATCATCGTGGGGGAAAGATGATTTTTGACATGTCATAAATTAAGATTATTGCAAATACTGCCCCCCATGTCAGCTCTTCATACTCTAGATCAGAGTATTAAAGGCTCTGAGGAGTTATCCACTATGGGCTTTCATAAGCAAATTTTAATGTTTCCACATAGAACAATTCCTTCCTCACCTTTGATTTTCTTAAGATATATTAACAGCTCATAGACCTAGCACTTCCTGAGCACACTGATTTAAAGCTCCTGTGTAATAGCCTATTTTTAGACTGTCAGGTAATATCTAGAATTGCACCACTGGGAAGAAGGGAAAGTTAACTCACAAGTACCTTGTAGTCATAAAATAATTAGTAGAAGCTGTCTCTGTTTCTTTTGAAACACTTCTTGAATCGCCCATAGCTACTAGAGTTGTTGGTTCAATAACCAAGAAGATTGAGACAGTCTCCAGCACAGCCACCATCTATCTTCCTGAACGAAGGTTTTCACTTCTGTCCCTTGCCTAATTCAAACTGCTACTAGGGGTGTTGTGGTATTCACATAACCAGTCTGCCTGTCCTCAAAGTCATAGTGCCACTCCAGTCCAAGTGGAGTGCCAGTCATAGGCCAATTTGTTTTCTTAAAACAATGAGTTTTCTTATTGTTAGATCACTTTTTAAATATAGACTCGGGTAACTGCAGTCTTCTTGGTTCCTATGTGGCGTCCGCTGCTCCAGGTAACATCAATGCTAAGAAGATGGCTTGTTCAACAAAAAAAATTGAATGGTGACCCTCAAAATGTTTAGAGTGAAGCTGTAGTCCCAGCACCTCAGGTGGGATCTTCACAAGAGTAACCAAGGGCTGAGGACATGGGTCACCCAGTTAAGCACTCGTTGCATCAGTGGGAGGCCCTGAGTTCGGATTCCCAGAAGCCATGTAAAGCTGGAGGAGAGGAAGTGTTGACAAGAGAATTCTGGAAGGTCACTGGCCAGCTTCCATAATGCAGGCAGTGGCAAACAGTAGTGATTCCCCTTTCAAAAAAGGAAGAAAGGAAGAAGGAAGGAAGGAAGGAGGAAGAAGGAAGGAAGGAGGAAGAAGGCAGGAAGGAGGGAGGGAAGAGAAGAGAAGAGAAGAGGAAAAAAGAAAAGAAAGAGAAGAACAAAGAAAAGAAAAGAGAAGAGAAAAAACTGGAAGCCAAGGACTGACACCGGAGAACCAGAGAGACCATCCTCTGAATGCTGTATGAACGCCCTGGCATTCACATGCCCTCTACAGCTCACACACATACACTTTATACGCATGCACATAGACAAAGAAAAGAAAGTAATCGGGATAACATGAGGTGCTAAGTGTCCCCTCCTCAAAAGGAGAACTCTCAGTGTAGATAAGCCAGCATCTTGAGAGTCACATGATTAGGAAGATTGCTGTCTTGAAACAAGGGAACAAAATCATAGTTCTCAGAAGAAACCAACAGTACCAACACCGCTGCTTTGAACTGTAAGTGCCCACGGCATTGAAATCTGTCTGTTATGTGAGGCCCTCAGTCTGTAGGAGTTCGTAACAGAAACTGTTGAAAACCAACATACTTCCACATTTTACTTGAAACTATCTTAATATTTGTCTTTCTGTTGCCCACAATTAAATTATGAATTCCTGCATAAGTCAATCAGAAGAGGGAAAAAGGTTGGCTTAAGCGAATAATCCATACTTAGAACTAGAAAGATTCACTTTCAGTATGTGCATATATATATATATATATATATATATATATATATATATACATATATATATATATATTGCATAAATATAAATGCTGTGTATAAATGAAGCTACCAGAATTGGTTCCAGACACTAAGTAAGACACAGGACTTCAATGGTGGTCCATGAGGGAAAGATCAATCCTCTAAATAAAATAAAATAAATAAATAGATAGATAGATAGATAGATAAATCAATCTGGGGAAAGAACCAACCAGAGACGCGGAGGAGAAGTATAAGACCAGAGCCAACGAAGAGAGAGTAGCAAGTGGGCTCTCACGGGATGCGGAGGCACAGGTGAGCTGAAGGAGAAGAAAATACGAGGCTCAGCAGTGCTGCAGTCAGCGGCCTTGATGAAGGATGATCTCACTCGGAAAACCGAGTGTATACCTCAAAGGCTGATGTGCAAATAGAAGGAAAAAGCTGCATTGTCGGGAGTTATCCCTCGCCCTGAGGTCGGGGTCTCCCTGCAGTAAGAGTGCACGCATGGAAGGCGGGCGCAGGAAGAAGAACCTGCGTTCAGAAAGGTGTTGGGGTGGCTGCCTCCGTCACTGCTAGCTCTTCAGATGGAAGCAGCAATGCTGCAAAGTGTACAGGATGAAGAAAGAGACTCGGTGGAAGAGCGTTGTGGAAACTGCATTCAACATCTCCTCCCCAAGATGACAGCCACGTGCCCTTGATTCATTCTAATCAAGCAGAGTTCCCTCCCACTCCTGGCGATTCCTGCCTTGTGAGCAAGTTTGTGTGTCTTCCCATTTGCTCTCCTTCGTCTACTCCAGCCGGGGTGGGCACTCTTGAGAAATGCTTGCCGTGTCAGCTCTACCTGCCTCTTCGGAGCAAATCGGCACATGTAAATGCTGAGCTTTCTATTCTTCCGAGAATATTCCCCTTGTGGACCAGATCTTCTGCAGCTCACAGTGTGGGAGTTTAGTCCTTCACTGTTGGTATGAGCTCCACAACTGGGTGATTCAACGTCCACGTTAGCCTATGTCTTCCAGTGCGGCCATGTTTGGAAAACGAAGTGATGGTTGTCCCCAACCGATATTGCATCTTGACTTACTTCTTAATTACTTAAAAATTAAATAGTCACCTGTAGTCCTATTCAGTGGGTTTTCTTACTGTCTTGTCTGTGCACACAGCTTGAGAGACTGGCTTGCCTCTGGCAACCATCCTCTACAAAGAATAGCTTCTTCATAAAGATCAATAACCCTATCGCCAGAGAGCGCATCTCAGAGTGCTTTCCACAATTCATGAGAAACACCTGGCTACCGTAGGGGTAACGTCTCTGTGCCTATGCCTCCCCAAGTACTCAAGTCAACGGTGTCTGCAGTGAGAATAGTTATTGCTATGCCTGTTATTAATGGTGGTTGAATTAGAAACGCTTATAAAATTTTAGAAAACCAGTTTATTTACAAATAGGGAACCTCCTTCCTGTAATACTTATCACACACACACACACACACACACACACAGACACACACATGTATATTTTTTTTCCAATACTTCAAACCTGAGCAGTGGTCCTTGTTGTTATCAGCCACACAATGAGAGCTAAATGAAAGTTGGCTGCATGAATGGAAAAGATGAATACATTAATGACTTAAGATTTGCTGAAGAAATCTTAAAACTTAAAAGCCTTAACTTAAAAGTTAACTGAACTTAAATGTCTTCAGTGCCTTGCTCATGAAATCGTGAATGCACGTTCTTGCCAAGAACCCACTTCACTCAAATTGCAGTCTTGTGTTAGGTGCTTTTGCAGAATTCACACATCTTCCCATGAGCATTTCAAAGCTCCAGCCTCCCACCCTGGCTTCCAAGAATTCAGGCACCGCAACTGTACTGTAGCAACTGGAGACTGTACAGATTGCTGAATGGTTTCTATAGGAACGTGTTGTCGCTCTAACCTAAATTAAATCAAAACTGCTCAAGGGCTTGGCCCAGCGTGTGAGACACACCATTGTTCAAATGAGCATCAGTCAGGATTTCTCACAGATAGGGTCACCATGAGTGATGTAGATGAAAATGCTTTTGAGATTATGCCTCCCACGATTTGGAAACTGGTCACCTGGATGGGGTCTCAGGAAAGAAAAGAGAGTGCACAGTGCTGGAGACAAACTGGAACCCGACAGTGTGGATGGAAGTTAAACAGGAATGGAGCCCCTGAGGAGAAACAGCAACACATATCGTTCAGCACCTGAAATCTACAGTCCATGTCCTGTGTGCTGGAGAAACTTCTGCCTCTTGCCCTGACCTTGTAGGCTCTGTAGTTCAGAGCTGGGAAAAGCTGAAGAAAGAGACTCAGGGAGTGCTGTTGCTGTAGCTTACAGACTGCTCCATTCTGCATTGGATCAGCAACAGCGTGCATGCCTCATGTACCATGTCTTCCGCCAACACTCAGAGGAAGAAATATATATTCCCATATTACTTTCAAGTCTCCTTTGTGACCAGTATTAACTCAAGACTATTGGAGAAGAAGGCTATGAAAAATAATTTCTGGATCTATTACTGTAAATAAACCTCTCCCAATGTTACCTGCTTCTAAGAAAATCAGCTAGCTTGCTTTGTCTCACAGTGTGTAGGGTCAGAGGTTTAGGGGATTCGTGGATGGATGTTTCTAGTTTGGGATTTCTCTGGAAGTTTCTATAAATCAGTTGACAGCTTTGGAAAAGCAAGAAGCCAGAGGTGCTTGGGACTTCAGCTTGGGACCCAGGAGTATGCCTGTGTGGCATTCTCATGAGATGCTGGCTACTAACGTAGTAGCCGAAGGCTTCTGGAACAAATGTTTAATGAGCAAAGCAGAAATGGCATGGCTTTTTTAAATTGAGCCTCAGAAGTCAACACAGCATCGCTTCCTCTTTGATGTATTGTTTCAAAAGTCAGAAAGATCCACCCAGATTTAGAGGGGTGAGATTCGAGCCCATCCCTCCATTCTAGAAGAGCAGAAGGAGAAAGAAAGGTCATAGTTCTTTCTTTCCATAGGCACAGACACAACATTCCAGATAAATCCAGCTCTTGAACTTTTCCACCTTCTTAAATCTTGAAGCACAAAAAAGCCAACCATAAACATGGAGTTAATGATAATTCAGTTTGTAGTTCTTGACATAATTGGGATAGATCTCAAAGTGTAGTCCCAATAATCCCCGCTATAAATATTTTTCCTAACATTGAGACAATTAATATTAAGAGAATGAATCAGAGAAAGAAATGAAGCCCACACAAAAAGCCATCGTGCAGTAATTACTGTTTGAGCTCTCAGCATTGCTTGGCTCATCTGTGAAATGAAGGCACCGTATTCCGAATGACCTTACTTGATCTTTTGCATTATTTATTGAGTCTAAAATAAATACGGTCATATCAAACCCTCTTTTCAAAATGCAGAACTGCTAGCTATTTTCTTAAAATATAGCCAAGCAAACTGTTGTCTTTTAAAAATGATATATATGGTTGTTTATTTCCCAGATTGGACGCTTGTATGAAAGAAGTAAGGAACAATATTAAGACACATAACTCTGAGTCCACCAGTCTTTTTGATTTCAGACATGTACAGTGCTTTTTATTTAAAGCAAAGTAATACATGACTCAAAGATAAACCAATTTCAAGAAATGGAGATGGATTAATAAAATATTTACTATTCAAAAGAGAAAAGAAAGCTGTGATAATTCTCTACATTTCTCTTCATTATGGGCCTCCAGAATGTTCCTGCATATGGATCACAAGTGAATCCTGGGAAGGATCTAGCAGAAGGTTTTGATTAAATGGTATGTTGAATAAACAATTCGGAGACATTTTAATGAGGTCAGATAAAAGGCTGCACTGCAAAGAAATATTAAAAACTTTACTTTGGGGCTTCTATCCTTAAATGATTTCCCGCAGATCTGAACTCTGTGTCCCCTCAGTGTGCCATTATCTGAAGCCCGAATCCTCTTGCTGATAATCGCTGCCTCCAGTGACCTATGATTCCTTAGCACAGGGAACTCGGTTGTAGGATTTCTGAAAATTATTGAGATTACTGTAATGAAATCTACCTCAAAAAGCCTGTTTAAAGTTCATTGCATTTAGCCTTTTCCTTGTAAAGCCTTCAAAAATAAAGTTAAGCAATACGCTTATGGCTCCTTATGACATACTATCAAAATACTACTTTTTTGGTTATGATGCTATCTAGTAGTCCAGAGACATGTAAATTACAAAAGTCAATTCAGGATTTTTTGATGCTCAAATCAAACGCTATGTAAGTGACATGCATGGATCAAATTAATGTGATCACCATGCAGCGTCTCCTGAGCTAAACCTTGCTAGGATTAGCTTGGAAATGGAGAATAGTTTTTTGGAGAGAGGATCTTTGTCCATCAGCTATGGAAAGAAGGAGTCAGATGCAGCTATACAGAATGATACAGTCAGCATGGTCAGCTGTGGCATCGTGGGCCTAAAAGGTAGAGAATTTGGGGTTGATGTAAAAGTCTAGGAGCCATGGACATAGGTGACCTGGGTGGAATGAGATCCCAGGTGCTGAAAAAAGAAAGATATTGGTTGAAACATTGGCATACATTCTCCACAGAGTGGAAAGAAAGATGAATTTTCAAAATATCTACTGACTTGGGGCAAGGCTCAATAGATCATAAGCTACCTGGAACAGCGGCAGGCTGCCTATGAAGTAGCCAGATGCAATGGGTCTCAGGCGACAAGGACTGTTGCCATAGGGCTGGAGACAGAGTGGATTAAAGCAACAGAGGAAGATGGAAGTAGGCCACATTCTTCCCCCAAGATCCTTGCTTCTTGAGGGAGTAGATTGCTGTGTTTATGTGGGCCAGTGAGAAGTCTGGTGGGTAAAGGGAACAAGTATCATTCAGGAAACAGGGTGCAATGAACACCATGGAAAAGATGAGAATGCAAATGGGTGTTTGCCATAGTGAGGGCAAAGAGAAATGTTTGCGAGAGAGAGGGTATTGCAGATCCATGGACAGAAAGTAGAAACCCTGTGGGATCCTGTCACTTACAAAAAAATTAATAATAATATGTGGATACTTCCCAAAAGAATATCATCCATTTGTTTAGATTGTCTTGGCAAATGGAACTAATTAGGTTTGCTAGCTAATTGAGCTGAATTAAATGTAGAATACCAGACTCGTCATCTATTTATATGCATATCTGCCCATACAGCAACAAAACACCGCTATACTTTTAAGTTGTGCTTGCTAAGTTGTATCACCTTGACAGCAGGTGTCTACGAAGGACTGAGATGCTTTTCAGCATGATCACCATCAAGTGGTGTGAACCTCAGATGGTCCTATTTCAAAAAGAAACATCTTCTCTTATCTACGACTCCTGCAGATCTGTCAGTGTGACCCAGCATGCTGACAGACAGAGCTGGGGACTCCCTGGACAAAACTGAGGAACGACCTCTGTCCTTTCTCATTTAATTTGGAGAACCATCATGCCTCACTTTAGGCCTGGTTCCACCTATGAAGCTTCTGCTTCCATGTCACAGCTCCTGCCAGCCAGTGATGGTCCAAAAGCTTATCTGTTGCTAAATCCATCTACATTTCACCAACATGCCAGCCCTCTGCAGCCTGAAAAAGCCACAGCGTGAAACTTGTGAGAGAATTCAGAAAGGCCTCTATTAGATTTCAAAAACAAAAAAAAACAAAAAAACCACCAGTAGACCATTGTTATCCAGTATACAGTGAGACTTTTAAAAACTGTCATGTCTTGCCGGCTGGCAATGGTGCCCAACTTTAATCCCAGCACTCAGGAGGCAGAGGCAGGTGGATCTCTGTGAGTTTCAGGCCAGCCTGGTCTATAGAGTGAGTTCCAGGCCAGCCAGAGTTACAACAGACAAAGCCTGTGTTGAAAAACCTTAAATAATAATTAAATAAATAAAAATTGAAAATATCGTATCTTTTATTTGTATGTCTGCATGTGTATAATGTATGTGAAGTGTACGTGTGTACCTGAGTGTGTGGGCCTGTGCATGAGGGTATATATATATATAAAAACTTTATCTACTTGTAGCAGTATACTACTAGGTGAGCTCAGCAAGAAAGTCAATGACACACTTTATACTACAAACCCTGCCAGACCTCAGCAGAGGGAACCACCTGTCATGGCAAGTGCCATACAGGACAGTGGAACCCCGATCATCTGATCTCAGGGTTTTTTATTGATACAGAAGCCCCTCAGGTATTACAAATATTCTGACCTCTTAGTCCTATTTGCATAACAAAGGAAGCCTGTAGTGTGGTCTCATCCCACAGCTGATCTGTGTCATCTTTACAGTGGGGGAACTCAAGGCCTAAGGGGAGTGCTAACTCCTTGTTGCCTGAGACTGTAGGAGAGGGAGTACAAGAATTCTTCCACAGCAACTTCCCTCTTCCACAATGGCTCTGCTAGAGAGCCATGAGCAGGTGCAGGTCATGAGAAGGCATCTTAATCACAGATCTACATAAAGCCAACACCTGCAGATAATACAAACTGCCAAGGTTTAGGCAGCCTTCCCCTCAACAAGGTACAAAACAATTATTTATACCATATCTAGAAATAAACTTTTCCAACATCTTCTATTACTCCCACCTCATTCTCTGAGACAGGGTCTCCCATGGGAACTTAAGTCCCTGACATTTTTAGAGCCTCAAGCCAGCAAGTTCTGAATATCTGCCTGTCTCATTCCTCTCCCTACCCTCTTCCCCCAGCCCTAGCCCAGCCTAGCACGAGTGTTACACACATGTGGTTCCATACATGCCTTTTACACGGGTGATGGGGATCCGAACTCAGATCCTTAAACTGCAGGCACCTCCACAGATCAGAGCTACTGGGCAAACCAAGGATAACTTGGATACAGTGCAAACATGCCATTCATTCTTGCAGGGAGTTCCTTGTAGGAGAAACTGTGAGATGACCTCATCTCTGCCTTTGATTATGGTCAAAATTATAAAAGGCACTTGAGATCTGTCCCCCAGAAAAGCCATCAAACCATGGATTTTCTTACAGTAAGTCATGGTCCTGCCTGTGCTTCCGAAGGCGCTCATAGAGCAGAGAGTCGGTGTGAAGTTTGTTCGTCTGTTTTTGGCTCCTGGCTAAATGATCCAGCCAAGCATTTTTAAGAGAAACACATACCTTGAAGAAAGTACTTGGCTTTTGTTTCGTTGATTTTTTTTTTCTACTCAAATCTCTAAAATTGTAAATTGACCTTGTTCTTCTCATTTTGCCCTTGGCGTGTATGTCTAGCAAGAGCAGTGTCTAGCTCCTGTCTGTACCTACGGCTCTCGAGATCCATTCTGCTCCATGTCCCAGCCAGCCGTACAGCTGGAAACTAAAATATAATTGCTTTAATTTACTCGTTTGCTGTCGCGCATCAAAGCCCGTGAAACACGACAATAGAGTCTTTGGCTTTTAAGATTACTGTATCATATGGAACTCTTTCTTCCTGGTCACACTTAGCTGATGAGCCATATGGCACCGATGTATCGAGAGAAGTCTGAGCAAGCTTTTCCAAATACGAAATATTATTCGGATTTCCCTAATTTATGCAAATGAGGCCATTCATTTTCTACCTAATCCTCTCTGGAGATGCTCCAAAGTTTGAAATGAAAGAAATTCTTCTTTCAATGTATGTAATCCGAATTAATTGCTTTTGACAGCAAAAGGGTGGGATGGTAGATACTGCAGTAGTTAGCACTTTAATCATATCACCTCTGCAGCAAACTTAGCCATGCAGTTCTCTGGAGAGTGTCCAGGCCTTTCCCTTCATGGCATCTGAAGAGCAGTAACTCATACATACCAACTGCATTTTATTGTAAATGAGCAGCATACTGCGGGAAAAGAAAAGTGGATGCAAAATAAGGAAAAATAAAGTGTGAACAAAAGGCTTTGTCTAAAGTTTCTGAGGACAGAAACTCTGATCTACCATTTGGAACTGTCCAGTGGAATAGGGGTCATGCTCCTGAGCATGACAGTGAGATCTTCTATAAGCTAGTCCAACGTTTCCGACTTCTGACGCACACTGCCTACAGCTCTCTTGTACTGGCTGTTTGCATGTCACTTTGACACAAGGTACAGTCATTTTGGAAAAGGGAACTTTGATAGAGAAGATGGTCCCAGTGGATTGGCCTGTGGGCAAGCCTGTGGTGCATTTTCTTGATTAATGATTGCTATGAGAGGATCCAGATTACTGGGGGTGGTGTGGCCTCAGGCTGCTGGTCCTGGATGCTAAGGAAGCAGGCTGGGCAAGCCACAGTGAGCAAGCCAGGAAGCAGCACTCTTCCATGACCCCAAGCTTTAGTCCCTGCTCAGCTTGAGTTTCTGCCCTGACTTTCTAGATAATGGACCCCCTGTTGTAAGACAAAGTTAACCTTTTCCTCCCCAAGCGCTTTTGGTCATGGTGTTTCATCACAGCAATAGCAGCCATAATTAAAACATCTGGCATACTCTTCCAATTCTCCAAACCCTGCTCATCACCACACCAGACCTGTTTTTGCTTTTAATGTGTTTGCTATTCATCTTTCAAGACCTAACTCCAGTACCACCTTATTCATGTATTTTTTTCTTCCTTACCGAGATGGAAATCATTTTTGTATTTTCTTTAATGGCAAACTCTTTCAAGCTCTTCCACACCAAGAATGTTTGCATGTCGGAGAATTTAATGAACAATATTCATTTCTCGCCTTCCTGAGGGTTATTTTTAAAGGGAAAAAAATGTTGGCTTCATGAAAAGCAAAATCAAAAATTTTAAAACATTATTTAGGGAAGCCACAACATAGAGACAGAAGGCTTAATGAAAGAATGTGTTAATGAATGAAAATCTGTCTGAAAACCATAAGCTACCTCAAGGAGGAGACTATGTTTTTCTGGTTGTAGGTGGTACTTTCTAAGCTAACACCATAAAACAGTGAGCAAGGCTCCTTGTTCATGACAGGATAATTTTTTTTTTCTGAAATTGAACCCAGAGTCTTGTGGATGTTAGGTAAGAACTCTATCGCTGAGCTCTAACTCCAACCCCTTCTTGATAGATGGTAACAATTACAAGTGGAGATTTAATTCAACTTGGACATATTTATGGGTGATTCTGAAACAGATTAGAGGGAGTCACCTCTCTCTGAGCTACGGCAGGCACTGAAGATGGTTAAAGGACTATGAAATAGTTATGATTTTTGGTCACAAGTATTTATATAAGCACCCCTTCTAGGTTCTATTTTTTCCTGGAAAACAACTAAAATGTTGGGTTCCAGCATTATTTGATTCCTTAGCAACCAGCCCTGTTGGCCTCATGGTAATTGGCTGTTTTTGACACAACAATCACTCTGAGGACACTCCAGCAGCTGCAGAGAACCCTCTACAACAATGGGTGAAGGTGTGTTTCAGTGAAGACTACCCCAGATACCCTGTACCAGCTGCATGAAGCAGCCTTCTAAGCAAGCAAAGCCTACGTGAACTCTAGAAGATTCTGCATCCGCTTTTACTGAGGCCAAAGCCAGGGGCAGGACACCTCCCATGGCCCAGCAGAAAGGCTGCAATGGGTACAAGAGACTGTGCTGGTGGCTGATGCAAGCAGTCTTTGATGTGCATGAGGACCTGATGTAGTTAGTACAACAGACTCATCACGCACACTTTAAGGCTATGTAAACAAGCCATTAAGCTCAGTTTTGAGTCAGCCATGAGATAGATACTCATCTGCACTGTCAAGGGTCCCAGTACCTGAATCTTACATGACAGCTGTAACACTACCAGCTGTTCCTTGCTCATTCCTTCCGCTGAAACTCACTGCTTCTGGCAGCCATTACAATAATGTGTGTGTGGGGGGGGTCTATTTTCAATAAAAGGAACAAATAAAACACAACAAAGCAACAACAATAACAAGTAGCTGACTAATTCCAAAGCCATAAGCCACCCATCTAAAAGCCTAGAACCCGTAAATCTCTAGTTCTAGAGCCTAAACAAAAGTCCTCCAGTTCTCAGGGCTTGGGTTTCTAAGGCTCTAGACCTGTCAAAACATCCTCTAAATCTCAGACATGCAAGTCCCTGGGCCTGTCAACAGTGGAAGCACTTATCCTTGCTTACCCGCAATTCCTATATAAACAGAGCAAAGGAAATCAGCTGCCTGATTGGTGATAGTAATCATTATGGGTCAGATGCGACAGCAAATTACAGCATTGGATGTTAGACTTTGCGGCTCTGAATTCAAGAACAGTGAAAACAATTTTGACTCTCCAAGGGAAAAAACAATGTCGTTAACTAGGATAGAACTAAGATCAAATCTTCTTTATTGAAATACCTAGTTTTTAATCTGAACATTATTTTGTTTCTTGAAACATAAAATTATTCTCCAGAGAAAATCGGCCAACAAAGGTTAATAAAAGTAAGCAGTCATAAATTTTATTTAAATTATTCATAAATAAAAGAAGTGATTACAGGTGCAGCTAGAGGAATGGAGATTTTTACTTCATAAGGCAAGTTAATCTGCTTGCAATTTCTTTTCATTTCTTCCAGCGGATGCAAGACAACACAATCCTTAGGTAAAGCAATTAAATGCAGTGGTAGCTAACTCTCCCTAATAAGGTGCCAAATAAATTTCCATTGTAAGTATCCAGTAGTCAGCTTGAACGCAGGGACAATTTCCTTAAAAGGCGAGGTTTAAAAAGCCGCAGAGTAGCTCATGCAGCGTGGGGAGAGTATGTATTTCTGAATGTCAAGTTACATTGCACAGAAATAGTAACTACAGCAGAGTCACATCCACCCCTCCACCACCTATGCACAGTTATAAGAGCCTTAATCTCAAAGAAACAATACATTTTCAGTCGTAACGCTTATTAGATCTCTCTTCTACCTTATTTTCCTTAAATTTGCTGTTGAGATTAAATACTGAAGGCAAGCAAAAAAGACAAAAGGTTTATTCCGTTCAAGGCCCAGTCTGTCATGGTGGGAAAGTCAAGGTGGCAGAGCTTGAAGCACTTGTTCACGTCATATATCGAGAGTCAGGAAGCAGAGAGAGATGGATCCATTTTTGCTTGTATTTAGCTTGC
>JAMJFZ010002915.1:25000-64637 GCA_026225945.1 Cricetomys ansorgei
CTGACATCTTCACACATGTGTAAAACGGGTTCCCTCCAACCTCCCACCTCCAACCCTGTCACCTGCCCTCCTCTCAACCAAACCTCCCCCCTAAGTTCATCTCCTTTGGTTTGGTTTTGTGGCCAGCTGGGTTTAACTAATGGAATCTGCATGACTGACTATGTGTTGAAATTACCCTTGGAGCTCAGCTGTCTAACCAGTAGGCACAACACCAAAGATGATTTCCCCTCACTCAAAACCTTTCAGTAGCCGATATTTCAACAGGGGGAGGCAAGTCCCCATCAGCCCCTCTCTGATGAATGACTGATTGTTGAAAAGGCCTGCCTTGTGTAGGCCCTGTGTAGATAACCCCAACAATTGTGAGTTAAAGATAGCAATGTCTGCGTCACGCCTCGAAGATGGTATTTCATGTCAGAGCACATTTCCTGTTTTCCAGCTCTTACATTCTTTCTGCCCTCTCTTCCTTGATATTCTGCAAGTCTTAGAGGGATGGTCTGAATGTCTTGCTTAGGGCTGAGCACTCAAATTCACTTATTCTCATAAATTAGCTTACATAAGCGCTCACTGAATCTCATCACCCAGAAAAGGGTTGTGTCTTTGCACCTGCCAGGTCCAAAAGACACTTGGGACAAAGGCTCTCCGTAGTGCCTATTAGCATACCGAAGTGCACGCTGGCCTGCAGGTTGCCTCAGTGTCACACATACCTGTGGCTCTTCTCAACTCTTCTCACCCACACACAACCCAGACTTTCCCAGCTCATGGGTTTCCCTACCCCCAACTTCTCATTTCTGTATAACCCTGTGATTTTTGGCTATATTCTCTCTCTCTCTTTCTCTATCTACTCATCTATCATCTCTCTATCTAACTATCTATCATCTATCTATCTGTCTATCTATCTCTATTTCTCTTTCTTTCCTGCCCCTTTCTCTTGATTTCCTCTTGCTGTATTCTATTTTTGTCTCTTGCTCTCCCCTCTCTCGCCTCTCACGGCCTTATCCAGTCTACTGGCCACATTCAATGAACTACTTCCTATCTCTGCTCTAAACTCTTGAAGATGCCTCTGACGGTATGATCCTTATTTACAACAAACACCTTCCCCTCAGTCATCCCTTACTGTGATCGAGTCTTTGGTTTATGCAGCATTCACCACTGTTCATTACAAAGAGGATTTTCTCCTTAACACTAGGAGTAGCCTTTGTCTATGGAGATAGATAGATAGATAGATAGATAGATAGATAGATAGATAGAGATTTAGAAGGCCTCAAGTCCAATCAGAGCAGTTAGTGTCACAAATAACAGTTGTGCCAGTATTGCCCAAGTGGGAATATCTTCTCTAGCAGTTTGGTTTTGGAGTTCATACTTGGTAAGACAATTGATATCTTTTTCTCCACAGCAGCTTCTGGAGAAAATTCCAATACTACAAAGCTAACCAACAAGGAGGAAGCTTCCAGCTCAATTCTAAGTTCCCTTCTCTATACCTTACAACTAATATTTGTGGTTTCTTCAGCAATATCATCTAGTTCTGGTGGGTAGCTAAGAGCAGGGCAAGGACCTGTAATGTGGGAGGGTGTGTCTGGTTCTCCTTGACTGACAACAGGTGTGTGGGCCACACCTGGCTCTGGGAATTTTATTTAGAAACTCAGGGCTTCAAAGATGAGAATTATCTAGCCATATGGGGCATCTCCCTTCTCTTTCCCAAGCACTATTTTTTTAATTGGCTCACAAGACAATAGGTTTTCATATGGCTTTCCCATAGTGCCTTCATTATGGTTCTCTCACACCCGCGCTTTGCTTAAACGTTTCCATTCTAAGTATTTTACCTCTCTATTTTCATCTTACCTGTGTTGTATCGGCTCCCCCTCTCTCTAAAATAAAAGCCTTTCCCAAGTGCCCTCTTTCTAGTTTCCTGAATTTCAGGAATTCCAACTTAAACATGTATGGCTAAGGATTTGAAGCTAAGATTCACAAGTGAGAGAGAACATAGTGCTCTGGAGTAGCACAGAAGGGCAATTCTTTTCCAGCTTCGTCCATGTCCCTGTCATCTTCAGTCTCTTTACTGAGGAGTAAAATTCCATTGCGCAAATGTACCACATTTTCATTATCCACGCATCAGTGGATGCAATCTAGACTGGCATCGTTTACTTCTCACTTTGATCAGAGCAGGAATGAATGTGGGTGTGTAGGGATCGCTACGGTAGGAAATGAGATGCTTTGAGGGGCTGGTTAACTGGATTATGTGGTAGTTTTATTTATGATTTTTATTTTGAGAAACTTCCAGACTATTTTCCAAAGTAGCTATACTGGTTTATACCAACGGTAGGTAATGTGTTCGTCCCCCAACACTGACATCAGAATTTGTTGTCATTTGTACGTTTGATGATGCCCATTGTGACTGGGGTAAGACAGAATCTTAGTAACTAGTAATTTATGTATTCTTCTGGTGACAAAGTCCTGGGTACCTTTTATAGTAAATACCTCTCCTCATAAATCTATGAAGTCCATTTCTAGTTTTCATCTATGATTTTCTTTGACTTCTTTTAAAATTTGATCATTTTCCAGAAAAAAAAATTATCAAGTTAATAGATCTGCTCACTTTAATATCTCTTGGTAAATTACAATACTATTTTTGTATGTAACGCTTGTGCAATTTCACCATCCCCGAAGCATCATTTAAGGTGATTTTCCCCTTATGCAAGGTATTGTTATTGTATTTCAAATACTTAAACTCTTTATTTGAGAAGAGAAAACGGAATCTTACTTTTAATTTACCTTTTTGTTTATTTTTATATAATTTGCATTCATCCCTTGAATGTTTCCCCTTATGAATTAACTATATTCTCCATTGACCGTTTATTTATAAGATGCCTTCTTTTATGACATTTTGCACAGACTTTTACAGGTAAAGTATTCACTCCTTGAACAATATAGTCAGGGAATATTTTCCCTGGTTTGTATTTTGTGCTTTAATTTATGATTATTTGCTAATGTTCTTATAGCTATAGTTGCTATAGTTCTCTGGGTGGTTCAGTTATCGTTTGAAAGGTAAAATGTCCCTGCTGGATTATGGATGGGTATTAATTTTCGTGGTTTAGCAAGATGGCTGAGCTGCTAAAGGCTCTTGTCACCAATCCCTAACCCTAAGTCTAACCCGAGTTCAATCTCCAGGACCCACTTGGTGGAAGGAAAATACAGATTTCCCTAAGTTATCTTCTGAGCCCCAATCCCCCAACATGCTGTGCCATGCACTCACACGATAAAGTAATTAATTACTCTTTAAAATAGTATTTGCTTCTATTCTCTCGTTTGCCTATTATTTCATTTATTTCTGACATTTTTACTCCTCAAAAAAAGGCAATGTCTTGCATAGAATAGTAAAAATTGCTGAAGAAGAAAAAAACCGTTACTGGGGAAAGGGCTAAGCATCAGAAGTGTTCCCAGGTGTTTTGGAAGCCTTGAAATCATCATGTTCTGCCGGAGTGAACATCAATCTATAAATGCTCTTGTATTGCTCAAAGTTCCTATTCATTATGTGAAGCCCTACACCAGGCAACGTTGGAGAAATACAACTTCATGAAAGAAAGGAACATTACATCATGTAATCCCCCTTGGTTTTAATATGCAACTGTTTCTGTCTAGCAGCAGCAAACATGTCATGGTAACTGGTTCAGAACAAACACAGGTGGAAGTCGTGAAAGATCTGGAGACAGGCTTTTAAGTCATAAGGCAGCTATATGTAGTGTGTGCTGTTCGGTGTTACGCACTATCCCCAAGCCAGTTTTGGCTTATGGTGACTTAGAAGTGTTGCTTTTCTCTGGTTGGACCAACCATAATTGGCTCAATAATCCATCTCCTGAACGGTCAGTTTGAATAACACAGGGATCGATGTCAACACTCATGGGCGATGGAGGAGATTTGCTGAAAATTCATTTAACAGACGTTCACTGAGCACTTCCTTTATGTCAGAGCCTTTTCTAGGGATTGAGGATGCACAACACAGGCAGCCCATTGACTCTGCCTTCTGGGACAGTGATTCTTAAACCTGGTGAAGGGCTTCTCGAAAAGATGCATTGCTGGGCTCTGCTTCAGCTCTTTAAATTTTCACTCTGTGTGTTTTCAAAAGCTAAGTGTTAAATTTAAGGAATTTAAAATTTTCTTTTAAAATTATCTATTTTATTTTCTAAGACTGTAATATGCTTACATCTTGTGAATGTGGTCATTCCGCAGAATGGAGGGTCACTTTTAGAATCAGGGCAGGCTCGACTCCTTCAGGTGTTAAATGGCCACAACTGAAAAAAATTCCATTGATTGTACCATTAAACCCACAGCGTTTAAATGTAGAGCTGCAGAGTTGTCCTACTGTATCTCAGGGACTGGAGTTTTCCCGGTGTTGAACATGCATGGTTTATATGCTGTCCTTCTCTCTCAGAGCTACTTGATACCAAACCCCACGTGGAAGAAAGACTACTCTCCGGCCTACGTGTGTTGAGCATGTTTAAAAAATGAATCAGGAAGTCTAATTAATTAATTAATGAACTCCAGAATCTGCACATGTCCAGCCAACCCAGAAGACAAGGTTAAACACAGCAGAAGATAATGGTGAGGTGATCTCTACAGCTCTCTTGTTGAAGTATCTGTGCTTTTCTGTGTTAATGCTTACTTACGTAGCTACTTTCATATCCTTCCAAGTACATTCACAGACTGTAGGGCATATTGCTTTCTCGGTTGGCTTGATAAGTGGCTCCTTCAAGAAGCTTGCAAGAAGCAAACAAAATGCCACCACTTTTCACCTATGCCTATCTCCAGGAAGGAGAAATGCCTTATGACATTCAACAACAACAAACGAAGGCACAGAAAATGAAAGTGTAGTAGCTTTCTCCTTGCTAGGGAACGACAGCCGGGAGTTAATGCTCCCTGCACAGACCTGCATTCTCTGCTCTTTGCAGAAGCCACGTTTCCCTGGAACCTGTGCAACCACTGGGCATTAACCTTGTAGAAAATGCTTCTCAGCACTGCGCTTATCTTTAACCTCTGCACAATCTTGTTTCCCTGCAAACTGTTTAGAACGTCAGAGCAAGGAACTCAGAAAGCAATCATAGTGATCAGGCTCCTGGAACACGAAAATGGAGGGTCGGAGGAAAAGAAGCATTCGAAAAGAGTATATCAGGACAAGCACAATCACCCGAAAATTCTATTGAGCATACGTTATGCGTAAGATGCTCTCTCAGCTGCAGTGAGAGATGCGAACAAAACCAAACAAACGATAAGCAAGTAATCAGCACGGATCTCAGGCAGAGTGTCGTTGCTGTTCAAAGTGCTGAGACTAGGTGATGGGGGGGGGGATGCTCAGCCATAGGCCAGACATCTGTCTGTCCTATATTGGCACACCTACCGCCATGTAGACTCAGGGAGCACTATAGAAGACGGGGCAGATAGAATCTAAGAACCAGAGGGTAAGGAGTGCTGAGAAATGTTGGCCTCTGGACATGGCGACCACGCCCCTAAACTCACCGCAGCTGTTTCAGCCACGAAGATCAAGCCAGCTAAAATCCCAATACTGAGCAACGAGGGGGTCCTGAGCACCAACCCCTCGCTGAGGAGCTCTGCTCTGGCTTCAGCAGCTGGGAGCATCGCATTTCTTCAGGAATGTGGCCGCTAGATGGATTCCCCATTCCGCAGTGGGTGACCCCATGTGCGTGCACGTATGAGCCACGCCAATTGGACCCAGTGGGTTAAAAATAAATATAGACGTAAATAATTTATTTAAAAGGGGACATAAAGTTAGGAGGTCGATGGGGTGCGAGGACCTGGTGGGACTGAAGGAAGAAGACGAGGAGTGGGCATGATCAGGGTACGTTGTAGAAAAGTATTTTATCAGAAAATAAATGAAAATCCTTTTTTTTTTTTTTTTTTAAAAGAAGTGATCCCATGGTAGGGGAAAGGATACACGTGTAAGAGCAAATGACTAATGTTGAGCCACGGTTTTTCAAGGTTGGATAAAATTGCACATGTTTTAAACAAACCTTACCAGATTCCTCAGCCATGGCATTTTATACACTGGCCCAGAATAATGAACTCTGTGTTACAGTTGACGTCCTTTGGTGCTAGCTCAGAGCTCTCTGACACGAACGAAAAACAACAATCGGGAGTAATTTCATTAGATATTTTTGAAAATTAAACTTCTGAGTTTGCACAATCACTGAATACGCACGCGTACCTGATGTTACTGCACTTATAAAGTCTTAATATTAATCAAATTTTCTACTTGAATCCAGACAGAAATGTAAAAACCAATAACAGTTGAACCAACAGTACTAAATCAGTGAGTATCTCAGGTCCAGCCTTGCTGGGAATGGAGAGTATTGGGTAGCATATATAACACAGCACAGTGAACTAAATTGCAGAGAAAGATGGTTCTCCTCAAAGTAGTTAATTATAAATAACATGTAGAAACATCAACATCAAGTAATGAAAAAGGATTTCAAATATTTTACTCAATGGGACATGTTTGTCCACAAATGTAATCCCAGCAGTTAGGAAGCTGGGCCAGAGTGGTATTGGGGGCTCAAGGGCAGCCTGGGCTACAGTGTAACTTCCAAGCAAGCCTGGGCCATGGTGAGTGTGTCTCAGATAATCTTTTACCGTATAGTTACTTTGTTTGAAAGATTCTACTTTCAACTGGAACACTCCTAGGGACCATCAAGACAGAGCTTTGAAGCCGTTCCTGCCAGAATGACACGTCCCAGCGTGCCCCACCATTCTTTAAGAAGAGCTACTCTCTCACAGAATCACCCAAATCACTTGGCACAAGCCGTGCTCTTTGTACGCTTAGCTGAACTCCGCACTGGTGCTCTTGAGGGCTGGCACCTGGTGCCGCTGTAACAGCACACACACACACAGTCTTGCAAATTTACATGGACCACAAAATCCTGATGAGTTGCCCTTGTAACTGGTCATTCAGCAGCCCAGAAGGCACTTACATCCTTTTTAGATGATCCTTAAAGTAACTCTCCTTAAATGATCCCCTCTTATGCTAACCCAACAATAGTAAGATAGATATAAACTTAGAAATTACGCAATCAGACCCATGGATTACCATCCAGATCCATTCCTAGAAGTACTGAACCAAACTCAAGACAACACATCATTTTAGAAAGAAGTGGAAGAGAGAGAAGCAAAAGAAGGGAAGAGAAACTGGTTCTAATGTTGCTTTCCTGTTTGGGAAGTGCAATGTTACAATACAACATGAGTGAGAATTTGTTAGCTATACACCTGAAGGGGACGGGGAAAACCAGAGAGGCAAGAGCCTTCTAGGCCTGTTGAGGGCTAGTTAGCTAAACACCTGAAGGGTATGGGGAAAATCAGACAGGCAAGACCTGTCAAGGGCTAGTGAGGGAATCCCTGGATGATAGATTCTAGATGTGACATAATGAATTAAATCAGCCTAGAAAGGTTGGTCATCGCAAATTACAGTAATTGTAAATAAATTTAATAGAACTTAAGCTTGATACTTATATTTGATACCAAATCTATTGAGACCACCCAGCCTGGAGAACATACGTCATCTCGGTAATTGAAAAAATATAAGAAAGTAAGCTAATCACACTTTGGTTGGGGAACAAGCCAGTACTCTGCTTCCAGTTCCCTGAGTTAAGCTCCTGCCCTGCCTGCCCTTCATGATGGATTTTTAACTGGAAGTGTTAAGATAAAATAAGTGCTCTTTAAGTTGCTTTTGGTCATGGTGTTTTATCACGGTTATGGAAACACTAGAGCACTTAGTCTACTTTGATTTGCTATTTCCTACCATTTCTTAACATGCTTTGTGAGTAATAAGAGTTTCATGGAGCCTCATCACTACTGTATCCCATGCCCTTTCTTGTGCCATCTTTCTCTCTGGTGTTCGTCTAACACACCTACCTGTAAGCCGAGGGGGCTTTCTTATCCTGAACTGAGGTACCAACCAAACACACACAAGAGCGAGGCACTGGTGGCTCAGAATGAGATTCAGAACTTTCAGGGGAAAGAAATCTTCTTAGAAATTGCTTACTCACACGGTGTGGAGGTTCTGCTCTCTTACCAGAATTATTTGGCTACAGCCACAAAGTCTGTATGGATTAAAGACCATGGAGGGAGGGGGTGAGTGGGAGAAGTGGAGATCCCTTGGAGGCCTGACTCATTAACCCTGTGTGTTCACGCTTCCCTCTGTTGTGGTGAAAGCTGATAGTGTTTTCAGCAATGACAAGAAAAGTGACTCCACTGTCTGGACAGTAAATTGTAAAGATTGGAAAGCTTATATTAGTGCTATTTTTTTAAATGGCTTCTTGTATGCTTATTTCTGCTTATGTAGAGAGCATGATAATTTTTCTCTCAACTTAATTGCATAGGAACACAAAATAAATATAAAATAGCAAAGGACATTTAAACACCACATGAGGAAGTCTGAACTAAGCTAACTTGCACTATACTAACCAACAGGGCTACGCGCAAAGTACCAAGGGTTATGTGGACTTTCTGAAATAGAAGTTGAGAATTCAGGGGTCAGGAATGGTTTGAATGCTTTGAAATTGAAGCAGAACTTGTGTGTCTTAGGAACAAGCCAGCATTCATATAACTGCACAATTTGACAAAGAGCTCCAATAAGATCACCAAGAGAAGTCTAGTTACATAAGGTCATTTCATTCCTCTCTCAATTCCCTCTTCCCAGTTTACACCACAAAAGCCTGGAAGCCGAAGGCAGAAGCATCAGAAGCATCGGAGAAACCTGTGTGCTGATCCTGACTTGCCCAGTGCTCTGTGAATCCCTTGTTCTAAAGTCCGGTAGATACCAGGGAATGTGGAGGTAATCACCATTGAGGGAGAGAATAGGACAGGCGGATTCAATGTTGAAAGAACTGGATTTGACCAATTGCGTACGGTTAAGTATTAGAACATAGTTAGAAAGTATCCTGGTTAAAGAACGTGGCAGTAGTTGGTTCTGTAGATGCCGTGGCCTAACCAGCCATGGATATATTGACTAGGTTTACAGTATCAGGTATGAATCTCCTCCTATTGAGTGGGCTTTAAGTCTAATTAGACAGCTATTGGTTACCGCCCAGGTACCAGTGCCAGTATTTCACTTTTCTGGGTGTATTGCAGTGCAGATCAATAATGTTATTCTTAGGAGCCACAGCTGGGTAGGATATCGATCGCTTTTCTACCTTGGCAGCTTGCACAGCTCCTTCTAGTATTGTGAAAGCCAATCTTCAGGAAGGAGGCATCCAGGTCAATTCCAACTCTGTTCTGCCAAGTCCTGTGTCCAAATAGTGTGGCGTCTTCAACGATAAGGAATTGGAGAATGAGAGGAACAGCAATAGCTTACACTGTTTTGGAAGAGTCTCTTGGATGCCCCCATCAACAATTCAAAAAGAGGTTTCTTGAACCTGGTACTGGTGACTTTGTTTGATTGTCAATTTTATATCATATGTAATTTTAGGTAAATATAAAATAATATAACCATAATATCAATTTTAATATGCAAAATTGAAATATAATTGTCAACCTCATAGGTTATTCAGAGACTATGAAAATGCCTGACAGGAGTCTGAGATTTGGCTTCTTTTTTTTTCAAATTTTCTATTTTTTTTCCTAAACAATACATACAATATTTGCAAATATATAAAGTGTTATAATGTGTGACATAAAATTTTGTGTTTTGTTAATTTGCTGCCTGGCTTAGAGCTTTACATATATTGAAATTGTTGCATATTTGCCTTTACTGTGTTGACAGTTTGCTTAGCTACTCCCTTTGGTGGGGAATCTGGACGGTTTCCAAGCTGTAGTTCTGATCAATAAAAACTGTGATTTTTGCTAGCATCAAGTAACAAGAACAACAACAAAATCTCTCTAACACCCTATTCCCAGAGGAAAACCGGTTTAGGCAGGCCCTGCCAGCTTGGGATGCCATTCCATAAAAGGAACTAAGAAGTTGGGAGTTTGTCAATAGATATTTTCATTTGAATCCCTTGAAAGCGCTCTGGAATACCTGGACTTCTAATTAAAACAATCAAAAAAAAAAAAAAAAAAAGGCACCTTCCTCTTGACGTAGGAATCTTAATTTTTCTCTGAAGACCCCGGCATACTTAATTTTGCCTACCTAAGAAATATCCCACAGAGCCCTCACTGAGATTTCCCAACATCCTCTCCAATTTGGACTCAGGATTAAATGGCCTGTAATCATTTCATGCTAGAGTATAGAGACTGCCCGATTTAGTTCTCTTGGCCTTTTTGAGGCAACCATTTCAGCTTCCTGCTTCCCAACAGGTTAGAATGCAGTTTCTTTATCTTTCCCAAGACTGCACTGTAGAAACTTCCTCCTATTTGCCATCTGCTTCAATACCATCTTCAGTCCCAAACCTCTGTTCCTTCCGGCTCTAATTATTACCAACTCTGACAATTCAGAGCGGTGATCACCTTTTGACTAAACTGCACATTAACGTATTTGAAACAAAAACATACCAAAAATGAGCCATAGGTTGTTGCACTCAAATGGTGATCTTGGGAAGAAAGCTTTCAGCCGTTAGCCACTGAGTCTGATCGGACTAGATAGTCTACAGGTGACTTTTATCAAGCTGAGGGTACTCATATCTATTCCTAGTTTATGAATGTTTATTTTTAGATATTTGCTAGATATTCTGTGCATCTATTGCGATACTTGTATGCTTTTACCCTTACTCTGTCAATGTTGTATGTTACAGTAATTGATTTACACACACGCACACACACACACGCACACACACATGCACACATACGCACACACACGTATACACACACGCACACGCACACACACGCACGCACACGCACGCACACGCACACACACGTGCACGCACACGCACACACACACGCACGCACACACACGCGCACGCACACACACACGCACGCACACACGCACGCACACGCACATGCACACACACGCACACACACGCACATGCACACACACGCACGCACACGCACGCACACACACGCGCACGCACACACACACACACGCCCACACGACCATTGAGATGATACTACAGCTGAATTGCTTGCAGTGCAAGATTGAAAACCTGAGTTCAATCTTCAGAAGCTACATAAAGGAAGAAGGAGAGAGTTAGTTCTAGAAAGTTATCTTCTGAACTCTTAGGGCACATGCTTCAAATGAACATACTGTGTGCACACAATACTATTTTTTTTTATTAAATAACATTATGAGTTTTTATTAAATACCACCATATTAGTATTTAAAGTCTAAAACAAAATCAAGAAAACTCAGTATTTCCCATCATGAGAAGGCAGTCCCGGGATAACAAAATAAATGTTGATTTGTTGATATACCTTTTGTCTTATTAAGGCATAATTCACATAGCACAAAATGCACCTCCTACAACACAGTGGTCCTTAGCATCCTCACTACACCGGGCACTCAGCATCACTTCCTGTGTCAACACATTCTCATCATTCCAAAAAAAAGGAAAAAAAGAAAATCTCCCAGGAGGCAGAGAGACAGCCTGGCAGCTAGGAGCAATTTCTATTCTAGCTGAGTATCCATGCGTGGTTCCCAACACCCACCAAGAGGTTTACAACCTTCTGGAACTCCTGTTCCAAGGTATTCTGCACTTTCTTCTGGGCTCTGCCGAGACCAGACAGGACACGTATATGCATGCAGGCGCAGCACTCATACAGATAGAACCAAATGTTGATACCTCTTTACAGTTACTCTCATTGGCCTTTCCTCGTGGGCCTTGTGGACTACTGATTATGTACGTTTATCTCTGTACATTTGCATGTTCTGGACCTTTCATAAAATGTGTCCTATTGTGTCTGGCATCTTGCACTTAGCAGATTTTCAGGTTCCGTGTGTCCTGCTGTGTGAATCACAGCCTCATTCATTTCCTGCCTGAATGACACGTTATTACATAGCACGTTATTACAATATCTATCCCTCAGCTCATGGGTATTTGTGTTGTTTCTACCTTTGGCCTCCTGTGAAGATTGCTGCTATGAACATTCATATGTAAGGTCATTACGTGGATACATGTTTTTATTTGTCTTGGGCATAGACATTTGTGTGTTAAGTGGCATTCTGTACTTAACTTATGGTAAACTGGTAGAAGGTTTTCTGTAGCAGCTACCATTTTATACTCAAACTAACAGCATATAAACACCCTGCCTCTCCGTATCCTACAAACACCTATTCCTATTATGGTCTCTTCACCCAGCTGAGCAATACGTGATTATGTATTTGTAGTTACACACACACACACACACACACACACACACACGGCCCTTACTAGATACATGGTTTTCAAATATCATTTTCTATATCCCTGCTGGAATAGCTTTTTCATGTTGCTCTTAAGGACTGTGCAGGATTCTGAGGAAGAAAGACATCTGTGATCTGACCCAGTGCTGGACCCTACTTGCTAGCTGCAGTGCTGACCCATGAGCCAAAATGTGCCACTAATGCAATAATAGCATGACTGTTAATGGAGTTAACCAACCACTCCCTTGATTGTGTGTGTATACACACACACACACACACACACACACACACACACACACATCCCAATGATATCTTATTATGCAGATTTTCCTTTTGGATGTTTACAATGTCTACTTTGTTGCTGTAATTGATACACATCACAAAGCAACCATGATGTCAACTGTTTGCCTCATTTTTGATAAATAGACAGGGGCCAAAAACCATCCTCACAAAGACGGTTCTGAGTTTGGTTGGTTTAAGATGCTTTGTTTAAGATGCCTTTGTGAATGACATCTGCTTGGGAAGTGGCAAGCGATGGCGGGTGACTCCTTGGGAGTGGAGCTTTGAAAGGTCTCCAACTCTGTTCTTCCCCCGTTAGTGGCTCTTGCTCTTCACAGTTTCCATGGAGACTTCAGGCTGTGTGGATGAGGATGGAGCAGGACGTGTTCTTACAGAATCTCGACAACTTGTCTACACTGACCATTGCAACATGGCTGCAAGCTTGTAGTTCATTTGCAGAGCTGTGAAAATGTTGATACTTACCATGTGTGCCAATTTCCCCATCGCCGTTTTGGAGGAGAGGACACTGAAGGTCTTCCCACTCCCACATGTGCTAGCAGCACCCAATTAGAAGTTTAGTAAATGTGTTCCAACTGGAGTTTTGTCTCCCATTCGCCCTAGCCCGCATCATCATATTAGAATCTTGTGATGGACCATCGGTTCCTTGATTTAGTGCATACCATTCTGTAGCAAAACAGAATTGTATTTTTTGTTTCTCCCGAACTGTGGCTAGCACAATTTCCCTTCTATTCCAGATATTGTTCTAACCTACTTAGAATAGCCATTCTGTAGTTTCCTGGCATGGTTTCCCCATAACTTCCCTCTGGTTGGGAGAAGACTGGCTTGGAGGCACGATGCAGCTCTTTCAATAAACAAGTAGCTCACACCTTTTATGTGTATAAAGGCTGACTGGCTGATAGGTCAGAGTTTGAGGAAGGCATAAGGAACGCTCATCTGCATTATCTGAGAGGCCAGCTGTCTTTTCTGATTTATCCTTGCTGATCCCGTGGACTTTGCTGATTCACCATTTGAGAGATCATGTGTGATTAACATCAAGCCAGACACTATCCATTTGGATTCTACAAAATTTCAGGCCCTGGTAAAGTTCTGATATAAAATTGCAACATTGTTCCACAAGAATGGCACGAAAATAAGAAGTGTATATAGTTAACCTCCAGCTACTCTATGATAGACATTGACACAGCCTTTGGTTAGTCTGAAAATAATATACAATTGGGAGTTTGACCTTGAGGAGTTTATAACCGTAACCGAATATTAGACCTAAAAATGTAACGAAATGCCAGGAAAGAAATTAGCAATGTGTATTATGTTAGAGTTTGACAATAGCCAGGGGAAAAAGAAGGCTTGGAGAGACTGAAAAAAAAGCAAGACTTGCAAAACAGACAGAATGAGCCTTTAGACCTTAGCGTGGGATCCTAACAATTCACCTAAGTGTAGCTTCTGAGCTGTACCAGCAGCCAATCTGAGTCAATCGGACCTGACCAGGGCCCAGGAATATGCGTGTTGGTACATTCCTTATAAAATCTCCAGGCCACTGGGTTAAGTCATGACGAAGAGACAGAGGCAGAGACACACACATGATAGTCACAACTCCATAAATGGCCCCTTTTCAACTTGATTGCGGCAGAATTTTAGAAGGAAGCGGTTGTGGTTATTAATTGTAAGTGGCTGGGAAATCTCATGATTAATTCCACTTAATTACACTTACACTTGATTACAGCACTATTAACATTTGGGGCCCAATATTTGTGTATCACGGAGGGTTGTCTTACGCATACACAGGATTTTTAAGCAGCGTTCTGGGCCTCCACCCACTAGGGTAAACATCACTCCTTCCTCTAGCGTGATAGCCGAAATGACCTCCAGATATCCTCGCACATCCTCTGGGGAGGAAAACTACTCTCAGCAGAAAGCCATCATCCACAACCGTACAAATCCAAACAACGTATCACTCTGTCTCTTGATGTTGTGTGTTAGGCTGTTCGAATCAGTTCCCCAGCAGAAATCTAAAGGTGAACACGTCAAATCTGACAAAACATACAGCAGAATTTATTGTAGGATGGGCAAAATCATCATTTGGGGTTAGAGCAAGGTGGGCTGAAGGTGAAGTGGACTCTATCCGACGTTCTCAAAGTTTGAAGCAGCTTCTGGTGGTAGATTCTGTGACGGATGCTTTTTATTGTCAACTTCTGGGGATCTAGAATCAACTAAGAGACAGATCAACGTGAAGGCATCCCAAGAAAGAATTCTCTGCCAAGAGAAGATCCTTCCTTAGAGTAGGAAGCACCTTCCAGTGGGTGACCTGGGTACAGTGTTCCCAGGCTAACACACTGCCACCCACCTGTCTTCAATTTTACTAGCAAGTGCCTCTGCTGGTGCTGCTATCTCCCCACCCCCCCACCCCACCCACACCCACTCACAGACTCCAGCTTCTTCAGCTTCCAACATTGACTCAAGCGTAGCCGTTCTCTGAAAATCCTTCTGGTCCCAACACCAGATTGGGACTGTTGAGGCACCCAATTTCCTTTGGTGAATAGTTACGAGGTAGTCAGCCTCCATAGTACACACAGTCATTGTTAGGCACCCACCTACTACCATGTAAGCCAATCTCGTGGAACCCCTTTAAGAATCTATACACACACTCTGTCAATTCTGTTCCCCTAAGGAACTTTGATACATGTGTGAGTAGATGAAACAGAGAGATCTAGTGTTCATGAGAGTTCATGGGATTGTTTCACTGCTAAACCTCGAGGCAGACAGAAGGCTGCTTCAAGAGACATAAGAACTGTAAAAGCTTGAATTGTGACTCTTTCAATACAATAATATTTTTCCAACAGAGAGCAAGCTGATATGCAAATATTCCATGATTTTTTTTAAATGTTCCACCTGCTGCTTTTATTTACCTACTGGACCTTTTAAGTAGCTGCATTTATTGCTATTTTACAAACATTTATATTAACAGGTTTCACTTCTCCTCTCTGAGGTTTAGAAGAACCAAGGTGACCAACTGTGTTGAATCTTTACCATTTAATATCAACTCCCGTGTCCATATAAGGGTGTCCGAGTATGCGTGCTTATTTAGAAGAGTCTTATTCCCAAGACATATCATATTCCACTTTTATCTTCTCAAAAGATTCTTTGGTGTGTTTACGGTGTCTCTGTCGTGTATTGCATTCTATACCTGTCCTATTATTTTTGTAGATCTAACACAAACATCGCCTGAGAAGCTGCCATGGTCCAACACATCCATGTAGTAACTGACGATCCGAGGCTTTAGGTCCATCACTTGACGAGCAAACCGAAAAGAACAATAGGCCGAGAGTAAAAAGGTGTAAATTCTGGCTGAATCCGTGCAAGACACTCTGCTGTCTGAACATCATTTTCTGTGTTTGTATTTCAAAATGATGATATATCCTTATGTATTCAAGGGCACAGGCTACATTTCACTCATGCTTACTGCCTGGAAGATTAAAAAAAGCAATTGCTTGAAGGAATGAGTTAGAGAATGGTCATATGATATGGTTTCTGAAACTTTCGCCATCTCAAATGTCCTGAGATGCCACAAACACGTGCTGTTCACAACTCTTATTGTCCTGGATTCTCCATCTGTGGCCTCAGGTCTATACTACTGCAGTTTTTGTTTTTTTTTTCTAGACAGGGTTTCTCTGTTGTAGCTCTGGCTGTCCTGGAACTCAGGCTGCAGACCAGGCTGGCCTTGAACTCACAGAGATCCACCTGCCTCTGCCTCCCGAGTGCTGGGATAAAAGTGTGCGCCACCACTACCCGGCTTCTACACTCCTTCTGAAGGAATGTGGTAGGGAAACTAGATACTATCTTCAATTCTTCCTTTCCTTTCCTTGAGTATCCCATATGCAAATTCACTTTACGGTCTCCTACCTTCACACAAATCAAACCGAGTCTGGCCAAGCAAACGTTTGGGTGCAGCCAAAGGTCCTTTAGCCTGTTTCCCCTCTCCACTCACAGAACGCGTTCTCTTGTCACTGTATCTCCATCCGGGGACCCGTTCCAATCAAACCTTTCTCACAATCACTGCACTGAAACTGAGAAGCTTCAGGCTCACTTTTCAGTCTTAATTTTCCTGGACTGTTGCTAGCGTTTTGGTTGAATTCCTGTTTTGAAGTACTCCCTTCACTTCTATCTTACAATGCTTCATGTTATTCTAGTCTTCCTTGCTTCCCCACGGGCTGTTTTGCTAATTATATGTCCTTTGCTCAGACTTGAAATGTTTCAGTCATCCCTTTGCCCAGTGCCATCGACGGTTCCTGCATATAGCCTGCTCCAAGGTGAGTCGATGCTCTCCCATGACTAACACCTGTGATTTCTAAACCATATGTGTAGTTATAGCCTCCAGTAGAGCATCGAGATGTTTTTTCAACTGTATCCCCACGTCTATATTAAATGGGAACTCCCAAATTCATACCAATGTTTCAAAATAGCGTGACTTTTACCTAGATGTATTGTTCTTTTCTTCTTCATGTAGTTGCTCAACTGAGATATCCAGTCCTTCTTGGCTCATTGCTGTAACTGATCACATGATGGACCCTTTCCGGAAACTTCTACAAATGTTTTTGTTTAAACAAATGAATAAATATTCTCCTTTACCTCTATGTTTCATTCTAGGGTACAGTAAGGAAATTTGCATCCATTAGAAGTAATGACGAACTTGAAATTGCCAAGGAATGTATCCATTGAAAATAGAGCCTACGGTGTGTGGTATCAGATGTAAAATTAGCGGTTAATCCCAGGCACTGTAGAAGAGATAACATATGACATTTATGTGAACCCCAAATTTAGACAGAAATGAAGTTCTTTTAGACTGTCTTTCTATAGTGAGGTTTGTGATGCTATTCATGTATCACGGGTGCAAACTAGATATCACAAATTATTGAAGGGACTTTGTTTTTCACCAATGGTTACCATCATCAACACCAACAATAGCCATCTCCAGCTCTGGCGGGATAGGATTTTATAACTACCACGTCTATTTAGTCAACAGTTAGCTGAGAGCTGAATTAGCCATTATAACCAAGGCACCAGCCACAGTTTTCCTAGCAGACTCCTTGAGGACAGATGTACTTTCAATCATCTGTGAATTCTGGCGCAAGAGCAGAATTCAGTAAAACACTTGTTATGGGTAACGCTTTCCAGCCTGTTAGACGCTTACAGGTTTAGGTTTGGGTTCTCCAGCTTGTGTTCCTTTTTAATAAAAACCACGCATGTATGCAGGCATCGGCTCTTTGTAATTACAGCTGGGAGAGTAATCCTATTCCTTGCAGCTCACTTTACACTTAACACTTAGCTTAGAAAGAAATTATACATTAAACAGAAGGTGCTGGAAATGACACAGAGGAGGTGGCTTTGGATGTGGAAACGGAATTGTGTCCAAATGTCTCCTTTCCCGACACAGCTGACAGATCCCACAATGTGTGTCTGTCAGTCAATACACCCTGAACAGAATCAGAGTACCGCTACCTCTAGGAATTGGATCCCATTGATTTTTAATGAGTGTAATTGTCTCAAGGGTCACTGGAGTTGCTTTTCTTCTTCTCCCATTATATAACCAAGTTAGCTTGGTTGTTAATGGGGGAGCAGGCAATGTGTTAACCAAAAGCTAACAATAGTTAGCCACAAATTGAAAGGCAACAGAGTTGGGGGGGGAGGGGTAGAGAAATGAACTTAAGGCAGAGCAGTGACTAATAGTGCCCAACCATTTATTTGCTCCAAAATTCATTGCAAAGGGCAATAATTGTTTTAAATAGAAAGGCTGTTGAATTATAATTGGGAGTAATTGAGACTCACCGAAATATTGAATAAAACATTAGCTATTTTAACCGGTGTTATCTTTATAATTATCTTCAGGAGCAATAGGGACATGGATCGTGATTGGCTACAAGCCTCACCCATTCCCTGGTGTCTTTGGCAGTCCATTATGGCGTGTGTTTACTAACAAGAGCTGTGGCTAAGTAGACATCAGGTCCCCCTGCTCTCCCCCGAGTGGTGGCTCTTTCTGGATGCACCGCTAGATAAGGACCAGAATAGATTCTGTTTCCAAAAGAGTGAGCTTTAGCCATGAGACAAGGAAATGCACGGGCTGGGTATCCTGTGACAGCATCAGTGGGCCCCGAGTGGTGGCAGTTCCACAAGCCATTATGATGTCACTCAGCATGCATCTCCCAAGCACAGCCTGGGCAGGGGCTATTAACCGCTATATTCCAGCTGTCGCCCTTGCCGTGTCTGCTGTCACATCGTTTGTTCGACAGATTCCAACTCTGTGGCACATGTCCTCCTCCCTCTCACTGCCCAGAACCCACAGACAGGTTCTTTGTACCTCTGCTTATGACATCGAACTGACAGTCAGAGTGGGAAGAAGGCAGGGGGCTCAAGGGACTGAGGAGAGAATGTGGACAACCGTGAATCACAAAGGGAAGTGCCTGGTCGCAGGCACAGCGCCCTGCTGTTCAACCTCACTGGACTCTAGACTCAGCACAGGGTCTAATAGGTTGATAGTAGCCATTTTCTGAGGGAAAGTGCTAGATGACTGAGAGAGAGAGCATGCAGGAATCAGTTGAAGCTGAGTTCGGATCTTGCCACTGTTGGGCTCAAATGCCAGACTAACTGCTGGCTGAGATATCATTTAACAAATCGAAGTAGATCTGTTCTCCCAGCATCCCTTGTAACGAGCTAACTTGTTACAGGGTTCTTGTATACCCCGCCCCCTACCTGAGCTCTCCAGCCCAGGGGGGCTTGACTGCCCCTCCCTATATAATTCAAGCCATTTTGGCTACTCCCTCTCTTGGCTGCTTCTGACCTCCTAGCCACTTGGTCTCAGGTTCCCCTCTTTCTCATCTCTTTCCTCTCCCCTCCCCCCTTTCCTCACATAGCCCAGCAACTCAGTCTGGTCATGTCCACCCTGGACTCCCCCAGATGTGTCTGCCCCTGGCTGTGCTCTCCCTCATGTCTACTACATTCTCCCTCACATACACAATAAACTTTCTCCCTCCATCATACCTAGGAGCAGTCATGTTCTTTCCCTTTTCCTTTTCTTTTCATTCAGCCTCCTCTTGTGCCTTAAATACAGCAACAAGACAGTCTAAACAAACACACACAGGTATTAACTGCTGTGTTCTCTACCTTCCCCATGTGTGGAATGGAACCGATAGGCTCAGAACTTCATCTTCTGCCTGTCATAAGCTGTGCTTGTCAAAGGGAACCTTTTCCGGCTTGTGACTCAAATAAGAGGAAAGTTAGAGCCGTTTTTCAGGCACCCTTTCCCAACATCTGCAGCGTGATCATAAGAAGTGGGTAGGAGTGAGCAGAAATGGAGAATAAAAGGGTTCCCTTTTCTAAGTCAGCGACGGTCTGACAAAATACCTACTTGGGTCTTCCTGTCCACCAGATACTGACTTCTCATCAAGCTTTCCAGAATCTATCAGCTGATTATTGGCTTCAAGGCTATCAATCTGCTGTTGATCCCTTTATTCTGCTAGATGTCATTACAACATTCAAATATATGATTCCTGCAATTTGCCTTTACACGTTATGATATTCTTCTCACCAGATACATAAAGGATGTTAATGAGTGCATGGGGTTGAGGTAATAAAGCCGGAGAGAGCTAAATCTGGTGTTAGGACGGCCCTGGGGTTGCTTCCCCGGGTAAATGCCTGAGTATACAAACTTAGAGTGGGGCTCAGTGAGATGCCTGTATTATAAGAGAAAAAAGTTAATGGAAAGAATGAAATATTCAAAGTCAAGGTCAACATATTAAGGCTTGATCTGGAGATAGAGCACATAGGTAGGAGCTGGCACCAGCTTGGTCCAGATGTGGGTATATTTGTAGGAAGACCGAGGCCTGTGACTTTTATCATCATACAGCTTTGACTAAACATATGGGAAGAGTAAAACCATGATTCAAGTGTAATCCTACGTGAGTATTTCCTAAAGGAAGATCTGGATACTGCACACCTAGAGAGATCATCCCCTAGAAAGAAGCCATGCTACCAGAGAAAGAAACATTAAAGTTATTGTCAACTGGGTTCCTAAGAAGAAAACCAAGCTCTGTCCACTAACCAGCTTGCCAACAGATTACAGTGTGTAGTGCAGGTGAAGTATGTTGTCTCAAACTCTCTCGCTTATGGATTCTGTTACTTTCTCCAACAACAAAAATGAGATTTGAGGAGTCAGTATAATTCTCGGAGGCCTCTTAGAAAGGATAACTCTTGGCTGCAACCTCCTCATTAGCAATTAGTGATAATGGAATATCATGTTCATGCCTTCAACTTGTTGCTTTTCTCCCATTTGTCTTCGTATGTGGTACCCCCTGAATTAATAGTAGGTGAGCTGTCTGCTGCTCAACAGCCAGAAATGTGGACAGGAGCTCTGCATCCATTCAGGTTTTCTGTGCTCTGAGCAAGCTCCGTAAATCTGGATTTCTGGGACTAGAAAATTAGGAGGAATCGGAATGTCTTCTGAATAAGGCAAAATGTGTGGCAGTCAGGAGAAACATGTACAGGGAGGAGAGCAGCCAGTGCAGCGTCCTGTAGTGGGTCAGGTCTGCACAGTATCAGTCTGCCTTATCTGAGAAAAAATGAAGTACATGGTTCTTATTTATTTTAAGTACATTTCAGTGAATAGCTGGTACAAGTTCAGACTGGAAGAAAATAAAAGCATCTCAGATTGGCCACTGGGGTCAGCTTTCTCCTCCAGACTCTGCTTACTCAATACACTATACACAGGCTGGAAGTCAGAGCAGCACCTAATGACTCTGCAAAGCCTGGGCACATCCCGATTCACTCTACAGGGCTGAAATGGGCTCCGTGGCAGGCTCACGTCAAGCTGTCGGCTATGAAAAATACACAAAAATAAAGCGTGCTTCCCGTCCCAAACCCTCCTTCAGCTGAAAGGCAAGTGACACTTCTGCAAGCACAAGGGCCATCCAGATGTGGAGCCTCTCTGTGGACTGCAGTGCCCAGCTCAGCAACCAGAAAACCCGGGAGAGCTGGAAGACCTCACTAGATCTCAAGGGCAGATAAACACAACTGAATAATTGGAATTTTTTATCACACCCTTATTCAAGATAATGGTTCTTTGCATTTGTGTAACCAATATGGCCCCTAGATCAACACTTTAATTGGCAAATAAGTTACTTTGGCTGAATTCAAATCCCCCTTCTCACAGTTTTCTCACCTTTTGGTTCTGGCCCAACCTCTGTCTGAGTTCGTATTATCTAAATCTCTTTAAGGACTTAAAGACAGCATTTATGCTTGACCGGACTTTAGTGTGGTAAGTAGCAGAACCAGCCTGTGTCTTACCAGCTCTGATGTTTTCCTCAGAAGCAAAATCAAACTACTAAATAGTTCTTGTTGGCCTTGAGAGCGGCATTACTCAGATCCCTCTTCAGGCAGGCATTCCTTCCCATAGGTGACATCCCATAGGTTGGAATCCTAAACTTGTTTTCAAAAGGGAAACACATCAAGTACTAGCTATTGGTCTCTCTCTGCTTACTGAGTGCAAACAGAGCCAGTTGGTTCATGTTCTTGTCAACATGCTGTCTACGCCATGATGCACTGCACACCCTCACCATGGGAGCCAAGCAAACCCTTCCTCTCTTGTGTAGCTTATGGTCAGGCATGCTGTCACAGGAGACTAGTAAAGTGACTAATACATTACTGCTCAAAGTTGTGAGACATAGCCTCTGGGGCAGGACTCTGTGCCCTGAAATCTGTGTATTAATATGATATTTCCACTGGAAACTATGTGAGATGAAGAGTGCTGGAGGAAAAATGTGGTCTTTATAAGCATTACACAGGATGGCAGGGGAGACAGATGCACAGGGCACAGGGCTAAGTGGGAAACCAGAGCAGGATGCATGATTGAGCCCGGGAAGCCCTGTAGCAAGTGTGCGATCAAGTCAAACCCTCTTGTGACGGTATGTCTGCACCTGAGATTCTAGTGAAGGAAAAATCTAGGACTGTCCAAGAAATCTCCTTGATGCACAGTTCTGGGCCCGAGAGGACGTTCAGATTTCTATCAATGATTTAAGTATTTCAAAATGTTCGAACAGTGCCTTTGTGTAAGTAAGTGCTAACACGTTTAGAGACGCTCCTAGGACGGGTAACACAGTTTGCAGGACCCTATGAGCAAGGAGAGCGCAGAGCTTTCTATTCAAACATGAGTAAGAGTTTGAAGACACAGCACAGAGTGCCAGATGACAGTGCCCTTCTGCACAGATGACCCTGCTTCATGCACCATCCCAAGCGATTTACATGGACTAACAAATCCTCACAGCATCCTAGGTCGTGGGAACCGTTATCTCTAATGCAGATGAAATCCTGGGACGGGTTCCCGAGATGCCAGTCAATCAGGGACAGGACCTGTGGCGGGCTAGCACACTTGCTTCTCCAAAGCTCTCTCTCCCTCTCCTGCCTTTTGTCTGCTGCCTCTCGGGATAGAGGCCTCATGAACAGAGTACGTGAGGATGAATCTGCCTATCTTCTGTTTCTAGAGGCAGGGAAATGTGTTCTGAGCAATAAGCAACATCAGAAGACACAAGTGTTTACCGAATGGACAGTTCCGGGGACTCAGACTCCACTGTACGTCAGCATCACAGCCTATGTGTCCCCATGATGTGCAGTCTTCACGTAGAAAGGCTAGAGAATCTGACATTTTAATACCTGCTGGTTCCAATCCTCCAATGGGTCCTGCTGAGGGTCACCTCTAAGTAGGTCATTTCCCAGTTTTCCGTTCTACGTTTTTGTTCTGTTTTAATTCTGTGACATGATTATGCTCTTTCTTCTCCCCTTCACACACTGGTGGGACCCCTCCTTCCCACCCCCTTTGTTCAGATCGCCTCACAGGGGTATTTCTGCCTTCTACTCATTACCACCCTACGAAGTCTCAGATGTCTGTAACGGAAAACTGTGAGTGAGTGGCTTGAACAGAGATGCATTTCTCTCCTCTCCGGATCCTAGAGGAAGTTGTTCCCAGAACAGTGATGGAAAGGGAGTCCTCCTTGCTCAGACCTGGCTGTCTTCTTCTGGTGTTCTCAATGATGGGAAACAGGAGGAATTCTCTGCCACCTATTATTCTAAAGGACCTAACCCTGTTCATGAGAGTCTCACTCTCAAAATCCGTTTTTTATAAGATCTCATCTCCTGATGCCACTGCATTAGAAGTTAAGATATCAGTGTAGAAAATGGTGTGACACGCGACAGACAGACTGCACAAAGCGCTTCCTCTTTCATGCTTGCTTTTGGGATTGTCTTTAAGTGTCTATGATTTTATTTCCACGCCTACTTATCGCTCTACAAATTAATGGACTAATTCTGATTCCCCTTCCACACCTAACATGTTACATCTTGAGCACCGATGCCCGTGGGTGAGATCATTACATTATATTCACCAGATTCCTTGGCCTACAACATTTCCACTCAGAACAAAGCTTATCTTTACAGCGAGGATAATGTAGGAACCGAACCCTCACGATGGTAACATTGCCGGGAGGATTGAATTCCAGCTTGGTCCGCTGTCGGAGACGTAGCTTTGTGAAACTCAAGGAGCAAATCTCTCCACTGCCTTCCTCCTCTGTATGAGGCGCACATAGTGGGCTTCGGTGTTTCTCGGTTTCTGCCACAAGCTGCCTGTCGGAGGCTCCCATTAGATCGCAACTTCTACAAGCTGAACACACTTTTTCCCCTCAGGAAAACCCTGGATTTTTACAAGTTGGCCAGACTCTCAGACTGCATAGACTCCACCTTTCTATCTTTTTTTTTCCTTTTCATTTTTTAAAATCTCCTTCTTGTATCTTTATCTTCCGGTGACACATCTAAAGCAAAGGAGTTCTCGGCTAAGTAGTTTGCAAACGCTCCTGTTTGTACACGTTTCTCAGGCAGTGGTTCTCAGAGCGTGGGCCTGCATCAGCAGCACCAACAGCTGCCTCCACACCTCAGAATGGTTAGAAATGCAGGTTCCCCAGCTCATCCCAGATCCAGGAATCAGAAACTGGACTGTGTTTCTGTTCAGCCTGTGTTATGTGGGTTAGCAAGGTCTCCAGGTGATTCCCGTGAAGCAAAGTCTGAGAACCACCAGGCCGGGGAAATCTAACTACAAAACAGCACATTGCCAGATGCCATTGGCAATTCTAGTTCTGCATTCCCCTTGATTTTGCTGAGAGGGCCCTGGCAGCCTGCACTAGAACTTGGCTGCTCCTGTGCTTCCCTTCCATTTAGAGGGCTACATGTTACCAAGTGGTTTTGCAGGTGTTAAGTTAAAATTATTCCTTTCCATGGGACTTGAGAACAGATGCAGGTGGATATTCTGTTACCACATCCCAACTGGCTTACCAATCCATGATTACCTGCCAATGATGGCGGGATTTTAATATCCTTTGGCATCTTCCTCATGTTTTGAACACTAGGAGGAGAGAGGTCTCATTTTCATCAGCTCTGTATATCTCTGGTTGTAGCCAGTGCTGAATTTATGAAAGAAAGGAACTACTGGAATTTTAGCCAGATACATACCTGGACATCGTTCAGAAACCAGGGCGGACAAGGTTGCCAAGCGAGCCCTAGGTTTTAAGCTTTTTCATGAGTATTTCTAGCTGTGTGACCTTCAGATTCACCGCTAAGACAGTGTCTATGAACTCACAGTGAAAGAGAGAGGAGAGAACTAGTTCTGCTGATAATTAAGCTTAGAAACACACATGCATCTATTATTCAGTTTCCACAAGTCCTCATTAATATAGGCTCCTCAAGTGCAGACAGAATAATAATTCAAATGAGAACTAGCCCCAAGTTTATCTTCGTGTGCTTGTTCAGAAGACAAATAACGGTGTGGGGATAGGCAGAGGTCGGTGGAGCGACCGAACAGTGAAAACCAAGTGTCTGGCCACGCATAACGGAGTATCTTCAACCCCAGCAATGTCCATAAAGGAAAAGCTCTATCCGCAAGTGACCTCCCTTTAACGCGATGCTGGCGTTTATGTTTCGCATACCTCCCAAACACAAAAAGCTGAAGAGAGTTGAGACCCAGCAACCTATAATCTATATTCCTTTGTCATCAGGTCCCATTGCAGCATGTACAAACTAGACATTTTTCCATGGATTTGTACATTTTTAAAGGACAGCTCAGTAAATGAGTTTTCGTTGTGTTCTTAGAGTATGCACTGGGTACCTGCATTACTTCAATTCGCATTCATCCCATCCCTTCAGTTTGTGACTTGCCAACTGAAACACGGATTCCCCTTTGAATAATTTATGGGAGGAATCATTTCAGGACCCACTTCCAGCCCTGCTTTCACTGGAGAATAAGCCATAGTCGTTGGACTTCTGTAAATTCTGAGGATACAAAGCTTTAGTGTGGACACTGGAAAATTTAACCCATCCATCTTTACATATTGATACAAGAACTGAATAGGGAACTCTGCAAATGTTTGTCCAAGTATAAATCCAAGTCCTCAGAACCTAAGATTCAGCAATTTCTCACAAAGTGTCTACCCAGGAAGAGCGCTTGCAGGTGTGCACAGGAGGATGCCCACGGCCACTAGAGCTTTTCATCAAAATAGGCAAGCTGAGGCGACAACCTGGACCTGAGCAGAGCAATGCCATGCACAAATGAAAGACACTCTGCAAGGAAGAACTTAAGCCGAACTGGGAAAACGGGAAAAGGATTGAATGTGAAATCAAATATTAGAGAGAAAACGACACTTTAAGAGGTAACAGCTAATACAAAGTTATAGGTAGGGAGTACCTTAGCAGTACATGTGAAACAAAGTTGTTAAATTGTTGCTGATAAGCTACTGGGTAGCTCAGCAAAAAAGACAAGGGGGCATTTTCATAGACGCGAACCCTGTCAGACCTCAACAGAGGGGACTATCTGTCGTGCCAAACACCAGCCTGAACAGTGGAACCCCAATTCTCTGATCTCAGGGGATTTTATTGATGCAGAAGCTCCTCAGGTGTTCCACTAATACAAAACTCTGCCGCCCAATCCGGAGGCCTATTTGCATAATGAAGGAAACCTGTAGCCTAGTCTCATCCCACAATCCTTTAGCAGCTGAACTATTTCACCTTTACAGTGGAGCTCGAGGCCCAGTAGGATCCCACAGCCCTTTAAAAGACAAGCTATGTCACCTTTACAGTGGGGAAACTCAAGGCCTAAGGGAAGTGTTCTCTCTTTGTTGCCAGACACCATGGGGTGGGGCACAAGAATTCCTCTGAAGCAACTTTGCCCTTCCACAATGGCTCTGCCAGAGAGCAGTGAGCAGGTGCAAATCATAAGCAATCAAACATCTTTTGCATAAAGCCAACACCTGCAGATAATATAAATGGCCAAGGCATAGGCAACCCTTCCCCAACAACCTACAATTATTATAAACATAACTAGAAATAAACTTCTCCAATATCACATGTGTTTTATGTGTACATATTAACAGGATGTAAATATCTAATAGTGTGGGAGAAAGATACACTGTACTCCAGCATCAAGGTAAGAATTGCTGCTGGAAGGGAGGAGGGGAATATCTGGAAAGCTTTATTTCTGAAAACCGGGCAGGTAAACAGATGGTGGTTCCTTCTGCTTTGTGATAAAGAAACGCAATCCTCTGCGACTCTGAAAGCGGTTTGAGCTTCCTAATTAGACAGAGGCTGCAGGCATGGGACGCTCTGAAGCCACCTCTCTAAGCTTATTGTTAGAGCTCCACAGCCGAGACTGGTCACCTTGCAGCACTTCAGAGAGCTGATGATGGAGAATATTTGGTTTGGGATGGAGATCTATGACACCACTGAGAGCAGAGGGTGAAAGAGACTTGAGATTTGGGAGAAAGTTGTGGTGAAAAGAGTGTTGATTGAATGCCTTCTTTTAAAAAAAAAAATTAAGAGGTTTAGAGAAATAAATCTAAGTGAGCCGCTGCAGCCCAAACACGTGAACACGAGAGCTACACGCACATACACCTCTCACCGCATCCGAAAGCTCCGAGGAGGAATCTGCCCAAACGAGCCAAAGAGAAACTCTGCTTCTGTCTTCTCTTAGTGGCAAACTAAAGCATCTCTATGGATAGCAACCCCATTGTCTGTCCTTACCCCCAAACTATTGTCTAGCTGTATAGCCCGAGTCCAAAGCATGTAGGAAGTGTGTTAAAGGGACCCGAGGAGACAGATCACTCAACAAAGTACTCGCCACCCACATAGATGAAGACTTCAGTTTGAGCTACAAAATGAATGTAAAAATGAGAGTGTTTCATTATTCCCCTTTAGCCCTATATTCCTTTGAGTTATATCTCCCCTCCCTTGGAATTCTCCACATGCTACCATGAGCTTGTTACCCTGACCTATGTGGGTATTCTAAATGAAAAACACAAATCTGGAGGTTCAAAGGTAACACACGGAGATGACCGAAGACTGCCTGTTGTATTTCCGGACTATCTCGTTCAGAATAGTTCCAGTTCCACTCATTTATTTGTAACTTTCATAACTTTATTTTTCTTAATAGCTATATTATAGCTACTCACAATATCCCATTGTTGTATAAATATACCACATCTTCATCATCCATTCTTCAGTTGGTGGAAATCTAGGCTGTTTCTATTTCCCGGCTTGTGTAAAGAAAGCAGCAATGAACATGAATGAGCAGGTATCTCTAGAGTTACATACCCAAGAGTGTCATAGCTGGATCTTGTGGTAGATTTCTTTCTAGCTTTCTGTGGAACCAGAGCACTGCGTCCGTACGGTTGTATAGTCTGCACTCCCACCAGAAGCGAATACATGTTCCCTTGCTCTCACAACCAACATTTGTCATCATTTGTGACTTTTTATCTTAGCCATTTTGAGTGGGGTGAGATGAAATTTCAAAGTAGTTTTAATTTGCATTTTCCTGAGGGAAGGCAGGGTAAAGGAGAGGACAAAGACGGGATAATAACATGAAGTTTGAGAAAAGTCAAATTGAAATCCGCTACTGTAGAGACTTCCTAAAATACATACCTACACATATATAAAAAGAGAATTGAGTTGTTCTCAAAAATGTCACCACTAGACACCAAAGACCAACATACAAAACAGCCCCATGCCAGGGATGGGTTGCCTCTTTTGGAGTTGCTGGCCAATGAGATTCCCTAGATCCCTAAACTTTCAAATCTATTTCCAATATTCTTGGTTACTCTCTAGAACTTGGCAGTAAGATGCCGTTACTAAAGATAGCACATGATTGAGCCATAGAACATGGGGAAATCGAATTAGTACTCACCTGGAGGCTTCATTCTACTGACTAGTAGTCATAATGTGGAAAAATGTTATACACCTTATAAAACCATCAGTATTACTCATCTGTCACTTGTGAGAGCTATGATAATTGACAGGCCTGGCGAGACACGTCACTGATTATGTCAGGGACATCATGGAGGTAACCAACCACATACTAATTTGATTTAAAGCCCACACTACAAGATGAAATCCATACTTGGGCACCAATATCAGGGCCAAGAACACATAACTAGACAGGTCTTAGACCCTAAGGGATAGTATTCTCATTTCATCATCATCATCATCATCATCTATTATTATTATTATTATTATTATTATTATTATTATTATATTGGATACAGCATTAAACCAACTCATAATGACTGCTCGTTAAAACCCAGATATTAATGCCTTTATGGACTGTCATCAGAGAAGTTTCTTTTGTATCAGATGGTGATTAACCCAGACACCTACAATGGGTCACGGTACAGATAATAAGAGTTTGTGGAATTCTCATCCCCAAATAGGATTCAGTATCGTAGCTGGAGTCACAGTCTCCAGTTGAATTAATACTGTGTGACATCTCCTTAGTAACTTTCATCTCAGGAGAATAGGGCCCAAGAACTACAGATGGATCGTTCTTGGAGGCTTCGCTTTGGCAAACAGTATTGGACTAGGTAATCTTGGACTAGTACCACCGGAAAGGAAGATGAAATTCCCACTGTATCTGAAGGCTGCTCAGAAGTCAGGCTGGACCACATCATGTGTTCAGAAGGAAGAGAGCCCCCCTCTGCCCTCCCAGCAGCCCCCTGGCATTCTCTGAAAGCTTTTCCCTGCACAGCAGTCCCTCATTCTGAGCCCTGGGACTTCAGAAGCTCCGAAGTGATAAATCAATTATGAAATGGAAACCTCGATTACAGCCTGTCTGCTTAATTGTTTGACAAGTTAATTAATCTCTCAAGCAACTGGGCTCCGTTCTCCCTGTAAATTGTGGGGAAATAGCCACAGTGGGTCCCTGAGGTCTTGGCGATACAGTATCAATGAGGCTCCTGGAAAACTATGAATAATAAGCATTTAGTGGGGTCAGCACCTCATGGTAGGAATGGGAAGATTTGCTCTGGTGCCTGCCCAGAGGCGGTTTGTCACTAATTATTTTAGCACTAACTAATTAGTTTGTACTTGTCTATGCATTTATTTGTTTGTTTTTATTTCTTTTCCAAGGCATACATTTATTTTCTTCCAAATAAGAACACATTAAGCAAACAGCCATTGCTTCCCGACTATGGAAAAGAACCAACGTGACAACAGGCTCCTCCATCGAGGGACCCTGCCATTTTAGCTGCCACGAGCGCTTGCCTAGGCTCCAGAATGAAGAGGCAGTGGGCTTTAGCTACCCCTCCAACTGCCAGCTGACTGCTGGTTGTGGTCTTGTATGAAGTCCCACTCACTCACCATCTTAGCCGTTATAATACCTGCAGGTAGAGAGAGTAGAAACAGAACTATGTGAAAGACAAAGGGAGCAGGAACGAATAGGCAGTGGTTAGGGTAGTGTGGGGTGGGGTGGGAGAAGGCAGGACAGAGGGACATGAGAGGGTGTGGAAGGTGTCGGGGTGTGGGAGGAAGAAAAGATATATTATATAATCGTGTGAAATGCCTAAGGTAAACTCACGACATATTAGCAAAAAGAAACCCACTGATGGAGATGAGAAGCAGGAGAGTTCCCAGTGTACCCCAGCAAACCTCTGCACCTGAATCACTTGGAGAAGGAGGGCTCTCCAGAAGGTTAATAGATCCAACCTAACCTTGTCTAAAACAGAATTACTAGGATGGAACTCAGACACTTTTAATAAATTCTCTAAGCAGCCTGAGACCTGCACCGGAAGTACTTGCTGGTGGTTGGAACAAAAGACTGAGAAATGCATGTCTATAACCTCCACCCCGAGGCTTCTACTCTACAACATTGTGTATATTCAGTATGTGTGTGTGTATGTGTGCATGTATGTATCTATGTATTCATGTATGTATTCATGTATGTACATCTATGTATGTTTGCACACATGCATGTATCTAGCATGTATATATGCCTGTATGCATGTTGCATATATCTATGTACGCTTGCATGCATATATGTATCTATGTATTCATGTATGTGTATATCTATGCATGCTTGCATGTGTGCATGAATGTAGTATGCATGTATGTATGTATATATGTATACATGTGTGCATGTATATATGTATACATCCCTTGAGAAAAGGGTGCAGGACTTAGATACACAGGAACCTACCACAGTCTGCTGAGGGAGTGTGTCATTCACATTTCAGTTTTTAAATATTAACTTTTCAATTAAATTTTATTTATTTTTTGTGTTTGTGTGTGTGTGTGTATACATGACATGACATACGTATGTGTGTGTGTGTGTGTGTTTGTGTGTGTGTGCTGAGGGAGTGTGTCATTCATATTTCCCTTTTTAAATACTAACAATTAAATTAAATCAATTAAATTTTATTTATTTACTGTGTGTGTGTGTGTGTGTGTGTGTGTGTGTGTACATGACATGGTATACGTGTGTGTGTGTGTGTGTGTGTGTGTGTGTGTGTGTGTGTACATGACATGGTATATGTGTGTGTGTGTGTGTGTGTGTGTGTGTGTGTGTGTGTACATGACATGGTATACGTGTGGACATCAGAGGATGGCTTGCAGGAGTTGGTTTTCTCCTTACACCAGGGACCAAACTCAGGTTGATAGATATCTTTCCAGGCTGAAGTATCTTACAGGCCCACGTTAACATTTTAAAGTAAAATATCATAGATAAATATGGATAAAAGAGCAGAGGGAAGCTGTGTATAGCTAAACAAAGACTTTAAGGCAAGCAGGTGACTAGTGTCCTAATCAGCACCCAGAATCATGGCTCTGAGACAGTCTACCTGGTAGCCACTCTACCCCTGACATAGGGAATCACACTGCCCGGCTTTTCCTTGTACGTTTACCAGAGTTGGTGAAATCTTAAACAATAAATCCTGGCTCTGTCTGGTTTTGAAAAATACATAAGGACAATTATGCTATAGGCATTTTAGAATTTTGTTTTCTCGGGGTATATCTGGGGCATCTGTCCGGCTGCCGGGGCCCAACTTCATCGCTTTTATGGTGTAGACTTTTAATAGATTATCTATGGCCTTTGCCCATTTTGCTTGAGATAGGTGTTTGGGCTAACTCCATCTTGAGGTGACTTGGGGCAGTATTTTGAACGCTCAGACACAAATACATGTTTTTGCTTAGGTTGGATGCCTGAGAGAATGGCTGTGTCATCGGCTCCACAACTTTGCCTGTGGGAGACTGTGATTCACGGTTAGGGAAGAGTTTCACTAATTCATCCTTTTACCAGCTGTGTCTAAGACTGTCTCTCATCTATATCTCTGTTCTATTTAATATTAATAAAATATAAATTATTAACTTATCATCTGATAAGTGTGCAAACTGTTATTGTGGCTCTCGTTTTTAATATTTCATAATCTATTTTATTTTTAATATTTGGAATTTCTATGTCTCTCAGAGTCCTGTCCTAGAACTTCTCAGGAATGTATTGGTTTTTCTTTTGTTCTTATTCTTTTTTAAAAGGAAGTATTGATTTATTAGTTGTTGATAGCAATTTTTGCTGATCCTATGCTATAGAACGTTATTTTGTGTTTTCACTCTTTATGTGATATCGTTCAATGACAGGTTTACAACCGTGCTTTTAAAAATAAATTTGCTTAAGGTAGGTAGGGGTGACCCTTGCCTGGGAAGTGCCCTCTGGTCAATAAAATAGTCATATCCATGGAGTCCTGTGGGTCACACTAAACTGTGGTGAGAGAGAGAACTGCAGATTCCAACTCCATCATGGTGGTCCCTGCCCATAATCCCCAAACTCAGGGGATGGATGCAGAGGATCAGGAGTTCAAAGCAGCCTCAACCCCACAGTGAATTATGATCTGCCTGTGCTGCAGGAGACGGAAAGAGGAGAGCACACTGGAGTCCTGTGCTCACAAAGGACACCCTAAGTTGCACTGGGACTGCTCACCTTGAGGACACCACTTACAATATTAAAAAAAAAAAAAGTGTATAGGCTTGCCTTCTTTTCTTTTAGGTCCTGGGGGAAGGAAAAGAGTCCTTGGTTTAGAAATGCTAATGGCCACCAGCACTACTTAATCAGAGGAAAGTCTCTTCCAGATCAGGGAGGAGCACCAGCAGCCTGTGCCTCTGTGAGGGTCGCTGGCTCCCTTGATCACTCCCCTATTAGTTCTCGGTCTGTTTAACCAAATCCAAACCTATTTCTTCCAGCTTGGGATCCTGCCGCTCAAACCTGTGTTGGCCAGCTCTGGCTGGCATTTGGTTCTGAATTAATACATATTAATAGGTGGTGATACATTTCCACCGATGCATATATTTACCCAAAATGTAATTTGCTATCTAATGCATCTTATTCACCTCCCTGCATGGTAACTGCATCCAGAATAATATCTCTTTCGATTAATCATTATGGAAATAATGTATCCATACCAAATGGCACCGTTTAAGTGGCTTTCTATTCTTTTTTTTTATATTTAACATGTTATTATTATACACAGATAGAATAATCCCATTATCTTTACTAACCGAAGGTGACAGCTTTCTGGGAGTCTATTTCATAGGGACATGTTCAGGTGGGAACCGAGGCCTGCTGCTGATTGGGGATGACACGGGAGCTAGGGAAAGGAAGCAACTGGTCCTAGGGAAGATGTGACTCTGGATAGGAAGATGAATGTAAGGTGGCAGCGGGGAGGGGAGGTGTCATGCGATGGCAGCACTCAGAGGAGTGTGTGAGCTCTCTGAAGGGAACAGCGGAGGTGGAGACTTGAAGGAGTAGAGGTGCTAGAGAGAGAGGGAGGGAGGGAGGGAGAGAGAGAGACAGATAGGCAGAGAGGGAGAGAGACAGACAGAAGAGAGGCGGGGGAGATTATTTTACTGTAACACTAAAAACTGTGATGGAAACCATCAAACCCAACACTAAACCCTGGGGATGGAGTGATGTAAACATTCACCACTGTTAAAGAAACTACAGCATGTCTTGTTATGACCTGTTGACTCCTGCGAATCCAGCGTCAGATCTTAGAATATATATATACACACAGAGAGAGAGAGAGAGAGAGAGAGAGAGAGAGAGAACATATAATATCTATGAGGTACCACAGAACAAAATGGATTATCTGGTACCCACGCTTCCCTTCCTACTCAACTGTATAGCATTTTTTTCAATCTCTCGAAATGCCCCATTAAAAGAAAAATGGTCAAAACAAATAAACAAAAGGCCAGTAACAAAACAAAACAAAAAAAAAACCCAAAATATTTTTAAGAAAATATATGGAGTCAGTTGTCTGCTTTGCGTTTGTCAACTACTTCTTGGCACGAGCCCTGATCTGGCTGTGGTTGGCATACTCAGCAACAGTCTACTGGAAAAAGCTGATTTTCCCTTTCCTCGTAGGCATCAACTACAAACAGCTTCTTGGTTAGAAACGGGACCTTGCGTCTGCTTCCCCTTCGTCATGATTGAGATTCGTCCGGTTTGGCCTTGTGCAGGTGCTGGGTATGCGTCCTCGCTCTCTGTGAGCTCCTGTGACTCTCATCCTGTTCTGTCTGGATGACAGTTTCCGTGGCATATCCACCACCTGCTCTCGTAACCTTTCAGTCTCCTCTTCTGCATTGACCCCTGAGGCTTGTGAGGAGGGTTTGATGAAGATACCACATGGAGGGCTGAGTGCCCCAAAGCCTCTCACTCTGTTGTCCAGTTGTGGGTCTCTGTGTGAATCCCCAGGTACTGCGAGAAGCTTCTCTGATGATGGTTGAACTATACTGATCTCTGTGTATTGTAATAAGTCATTGGGGTAATTTTATTACTGCGTTTCTTTATCAGAATCGTAGTGGTGGGTTTTCCCTGGGGCCTCTGACCTTTGTGATCTCAGGTTCTGTGCTTACTTCTTGACACTTTGCATTATCTACTAACTCAGGTAGAGTTGTTAACATTTGGTAGAATCAACTAGCAAAACAACCTTATTCTGGAGCTTTCTTTGAATGAAGATTTTCACGTATAAACTCGAACTTTTTAAGTAGTGTAAGACTTCTCAAGTTCTCTATTTCATCTTGAGTGAGTTTTGATTTCTGCCTCTTGATGGTTTATGTAGTTGGTCCATTTCATCTTAGTTCTCAAGTGTAGAAGCTTGGGCTAGTGGCTATCTTCCTTTGCTGCTCCTTTAAAGTATACACTATCTATATTGATATTTATCTCATTCCCAATATTGGTAATTTATATACTTTCTCAGTTGTCTGTCTTATTATGATTCTGCCAATTTTATCGCTCTTTCACGAGAAACAGCCTTTGGCTCTATTTCTATGGGGTGCTACACTCCCATCTTCATCGGTTTTTCATATTTCATGTCTGGCATTTTCCTTTATTCTGCTTGATCAGATTTAGTTAGCTCAGCCTCGTTTCTTTTTCGTTTAATTAAAAATGTAATTTTATTATTTTTTCTTTCGCTTCATTTAGTTTATTTTTTAAGGTGAAAGGTTAGATTATCGACTTGACAACCGTTCTTTCTTCTCGTATGTGCACCCAGCACCGCAGGCTTCCCTGTAGTTACTGCTCTGTGTTGGTCTCAGATGTTTGGTGTGCTGCCCTGTCATGCTTGCCCTCTATGCAGATGTCAGAACTGGCATTTCATACTGTTATTAGATTTTATATCCTATTTAAATTAAGTGTGTAACTGGGATTTTTCCCATATACCGTGTTTCTCCCCTTCTCCTCCCGTCCCCTCCGTGCCCCTCATTTCCCCTTTCTCCCTTCTCCAATTTTGCCTTCTAACTTCCTGAATGATGTCATCTAGGCATCATTGTAAACGGTTACCACGTGGCTTCTATGCTCCAGTCTCTGCCAACTTAGCGCCTGAATTTGTGACCCTAATAAGACTATCAAAGTTTACCATGTCCCAAACAGGAATTCTGATTCCAGAAGGCAGATGATGGTCCTGCCTCCCTTCCTCCAATCTCATTCTCTGTAAGTAGTTCCTTCATTAAGCTACAGTCCCAGTTACAAACCCAGGGGCTGTGTCTGTGTCTGTCTTTGTCTCACTTCCCTCATCCATGCGTGTCTGATCACACTTCCAGCAGGGCATGGTGGAATCTGCCCCTTCACCCCGTCTTCGCCATGCCCACTGGCGTGGGGACCACCACCACTTACTCCAGCCTTAAACTCTACAGCTCATCACGATGGGCTCCCTAGCTTTCTTTCATGCAGTCGTTCACTTACTGCATTGGGCACAATTTTGACATTTTCATTTAAATGGAGCCAGTTACAGATGTCTGGTATGTCTAACCACTCTGTGGTTTTATCCAAGTCTCTAATCTCTTCACAGTGGCTACAGAAATCTTTACAAGGAACAGCAAACGTAACTCAGTAACTGACTTGACCAACTCTGTCTTTGCTATCTGCACCCCTTACCATGGCTTACAAGTCCCTGGTCTTGCTCCCTGACAGAATCACGCTCACCTTGAAGCATCGCTTCACTTGGTTGTAAACACAGTGTTTGTTATATTCCCTGGGGCGAAGACCACACCTCACAATCTCAAGGACCTCGTACTTTCTGCGTCTTCTTCCTGGAATGTATTTGTTGCTATCGGGACCTTTTCATTATTTCTTCAAAAAGCCTGTCCCTGATCAGATATTTGCAAATCAGTCTCCTGGACCCTTTTTGTCCTGGCCCTGTTTTCTGGTTTTACATTAGGATAGTTCCTAGACTTTAAAACAGAGCCTGATACTCAGTAAATATGTACGTGGTGAATGGCCGAGGGCTGTCCCTCTCTCACTGTGTGACTGGGTCTTTCACGACATTCGTGGAACTTGTGATGGTAAACAGCAGCCGATTTTCATAGTTTAGGGTACAACGTCTTGGAAACGGTGATGGAACTGTTAAGAAGTGCTGTGACTGTTAAAATATAATTACTGCACTCTGCATCATGGGAGAGTGTGAATACAAGTTCTTGTTTACTGCAGGCAAATGAATAACGTCAGAAATTTGGAGAATTTTAAGAGTTGTTCACCATATCTATCAAAAGGTTTTCAAAGGTGTAGACAGTTAAACCAATCCATCCGCATCTCAGATTTTTATCATGGGTATGGTCGTGGTGCTACAAATGAATATGTATGGATAATAATAAGAAAAAAAACCCACTCCTGAAAACAATTTAAATGCACCATAGACAGCAGGTGGCCTAATAAACTCTCCAGAAAGCCAACTATCTGGTAATCACTAAAACTATTATAAAGAAGATTACTTAATGTCATCGAAAGTTGTTATTTTAAGTTGTCAAGTGTACTTACAATGTGATCTTATTTTCATCAAAGGAAAAACTCTGTGATATTTGAATGCTTCCAATTATACCTAATGAAAAGGCTGAACAGGCGTATGATAAGCAGAGGGTGGGAGAATCATGAGTCACTATCTACATTATCACTTTTTTCTACAATGAGCTGTATGTTTCAATTTATAAAACAACATTCATCAGGGCTTTGAACATATAAAGATATAAAAATGACTCATATAGCCCCTGGAAAGAATAATTGCCAAACCAGGCATGGTAGCTTATGCCTTGATTCTTATTGCTTGGGAAGTGGAAGAAGGGGGATTGGGAGTTCAAGACCACCCCCAGCTATAGGGAAGGTTCATTCCAGCCTGGGCTGCCTGAGAATCTGTCATTAAAAAACTAAAATCAAGCTAATAAGTACGAACATCTGTCTAATGAAAGGCACAACAAAGAATGGATGAAAAGCAATGTGTCCCTCTATTCCCTACCCCTGTCCCGTTCTCTCTTCATCACGGTAGCCTCTGCTGATACTGTCTAGTGTGTAGATTCTCCCCGCCAAAGTGTCTCCTTTACTTTGTCAATGGCTGCAAAATGCTGAGCTGCAAGGGAGTATCATGATTTAATTACTTAAGTAACGATTGGTATTGGATTGCTCTACGTTTATTCTTTTCTCTTATGAAAGATGATGTTGGGTGCAATCTGTAACTTAATTGCTGGTCACAGATTGTATATTTATGAATACTGTGATGGACATCATGAAATTGATCCTTCCAAAATACAACAGTTAAATGATCACAGTGATCTGCTTTGGAGATGCCTCTTACGTCGTGGCAGTATTAGGTAGAGGATGTGTTTGTTTAGTTCCTTTCATTCAACGGATGAGAAAATCCAAAGGTAGAATTCTTGTGGGCTAGGGAATCTTAACTAGAGGACTCCCAATGGTACCTTTGACATTCATGCTTCCAGCTTCCTCCAGTTGTTCCCCCAAACCCAAGGGAGCACATGTAACTGCGCAATAAAGAAAAACATTGTAATGAGGAGGAAATTACTAGAATAAGATCTCTGGCTTTAGATTTTAGGACTTTCTTTTTGTAGGCATGCGACACAGGGAAATTATGTCTTTAAATTTGAGAAGATTCAGTGTCATTCAGAGATGACCTCTGGACCAAAGCACTGGCTTCCATGTGCAGCCCACAATGGCCCTGTGTTGAGAGACCACGAGGCGTATCATGCAAGGTCCATATGAGAGACCGTGGTGTAAAAGAAAGGTTACAGCATGGCCCTATGGGGTCCATTCTGTGGCTGGGCCACTGTGTTCTGTGGCGTATGTAGGCATAGGGGGAGTAGGTCATTGACCCTGGAAGCATGTGACATTCGCATGAAAAATTCCTAGCGTATGAGTTAATAACAAATGACCTCTTCAGCATTCGAAAGGTCAGCATTGGCCTTTTCTACCCAAGAAAGGTGACGGGAGCCAGCAGCGTATCTGCTGAACACTATCCTCACAAACAGCCACTGGAGAGGAGGTTAAAGGAAGTCTTCATTTCATTAGCCTGAAATGATTCACTTTCTTATACAAATTGGATTTGCTTATTCTATCTGTCCTAGGGTATGCCTGAATCTCAAAGTAGTTTACAATTTTAATAAAGAGTGTATTGGTTTTGCTACTCTTAAAACAGCCATTTATAGAATGAAGTATATTTAGAACACACAATGATTCCATGTAATTACTTCCAAGAAGATATAGTAAAGAAATCTTTGTTGGGACAAAGCCAGAACAAGAAAACGAAGACAATAAGATTTTTCTGGCTTGGCATACTGCTCTCTTCTTGATGGAAGAAACTGGTTGGCTTTTTTTTGTTGTTATTGTTGTTGTTTAAATATTAAAAATATCCTTGTGGAGAGAAACACTACTAACTCTTAGAGTCCTGAAGCTTAGGAGGAGAAGAAGCTAATCTGTGAATAGAACGGGCCCAGTAGGAAGTAGCTTAATGTCTCTAATGAATGAAAATGAAGTGAAAGGTCAATGGGCTACACCGTTGAGGTGTATCATTCCGAAATGGGATGGTAGTCCAGCAGAAGAGCCTGAGTCACTGTGAAATCTGGGGTTATGCCCCAAGTGCCAGTCTAACCTCATTATGCTCAACTCCTTTAACTCTCACGAGAAGCATCTGATGTGGTTAGCATTTTTCTGTGTTTATTTCAAATTTGATAAAACAAAGCCCAAAGGCGGGGATGCAGTTTGCCACAGTTACACAACGGAAGCATAGCGGTACCAAGCTTTCAATCATTACAACTAATTAGATAGTCATCACCTCTAATCAACTCTGCCCAGGAATCACGGGACCAGGAAATTCAAAAGCCATGGGAGAAATAGTCCTATCTGGCCAGTGCGTTATTTGAAATATCCCTACCAAAGACTCCATTGCTGGTTTTGCC
>JAMJFZ010002916.1:0-81564 GCA_026225945.1 Cricetomys ansorgei
ATGGTGGTAGCACATGTCTTTAGCCTCCAGCACTTGAGAGGCAGAGGCAGGTGAATGTCTGTGAGTTCAAGGCCAGTCTAGTCTACAGAGTGAGTTACAGGACAGCCAGAGTTACAACAGAGAAACCGTGTCTCAAAAAAAAAAAATGCTGAAGATATAAAGAAAAGAGCTGAGCAAGCTATAATGAGCAGTGCTCCTTCATAGGGTCTACATCACTTCCTGTCTAGATCCCTGCCTTGATGTCCTGCTTCTCTCAGTGATGGAGTGATTTGAAAGCTGTAAGATGAAGTATACCCTTTCCTTATCAAAGTATTTTTGATCATGGACTTTTATCACAGCATTAAAAACCCTTAACCAAGCTAGCATCTGTACTTTAATTACTTTTATCCATTACTATAGCAAAGAAAAAAAATTATCTTCCAAATTTAGACCCTTACTAGTGACGACATCTACAAGTTGACCACATACCATGCTTTGTTCCTTTTTCTTAACTTCGGGCAACCAGCTTTTGTGGACCAGGAAACTGCAAGACAGAATGTCCCTCCTATTTGCCTTCCTGTCTGGCTGTTTCTTGTCTTCAAGGTCTAGCACAGATGTCAGCATGATGCAACAGACCTCACAACCTTCAGGGGCAATTTTTCTGCAGTTATGTGTCAAAAGGACCTTGTGTTTATCTCCTAAATTGCTTTGGTTTCACTTTAGAAAGAGCACAAAATATGGCAAACTATTAACACAATGTACCAATGAATTTTGTACCTTACAACTAGTCTGTATTTGCTATTACACCATAGGAACGGTGATAGCAAAATATCAACCAAAATACAGTTATTTTCTATATCGAAGTAAAAATCATGGTGTATTTGATGACTTAAAACACTTACTTACTATTTCACGAGGTATATGTGTCAGAAGGTCAGGCTCAGTGTAGCTGGGCTGCCTGCTGAAATCATAGCCCTAATAGCCAATTCACAAAGTAGATTTTTTTTCAGTGTCAGCAAGGTTATAGACAAGGTTTCTGACTCTAGCTACTATATTTTGTGGGGGGCCGATCCCCCCAGCCTTGTCTTCATCAATGCCATGATGTTGAACTGCTTAGGCAGTCTGTAATTTTCCACAACTGGCCACAAGAGTTGTTTTCTCTCTTAGTGTTTGCTTATCCTTTGGTAGTTACAAAATATAGAGTTAGACTTCCTCCAGGTGTAAAACATCCTGTTTTTGCAGGTTTGCCCTTGGCTAGTTCCTTCCTCTCTTCACCCCCTCCTTAGCCTATGTATTCAGTGTAAAAACATTCAATAAACGGACTTAATCAGAGAATCCTGTCTTGTCCCATTCTCTCGTGCCTCTTGTCCCCTTGCCCCTTCACTCTCTCCTCCAGGGTCCCCTAGTTGACTGACTTGCAGGCCGGGTCATATTTCCTTAGGAATTTTTCAGTTTGATCATCCTTCCAAGGGTCATCTACTGATTAACACAACTGATTAGAGACTCTAATTAGACCTGTCAGAATTCTTGCCACATACCATTATGTAATCTTGAAAATGATATGCACAGGAGAGAATAGTGAGAACCGTCTATGGGAGAGTAGTATTTTCAACAGCATTGTTTACAACTGCTGCCTCCCAGTGATAATATAAAGAATGACTTTTAGTTAGTTTCAGTATTATTTTTAAACTCCCTCCAAACAGCATGCTTCCTGTTTCCTTCACCATAGTGGAGCAATCTCACCATTTACCCTATTTGGTATATTACTGCCTAGGGCATCAAAATTTTTTACCAGAGAGCACTGATACAGCTTAGGATTTTTTCCCAGAAGAATGTTGAAAGTGCCAGCTTGTTTATTTTAGGTTGCGTATGAAAAGAGTCCAGACAGAGAAAGGGAGAATGAAGAGCTACAGACAGTTCTACTAAAATATTTAACAGAATCTAGAGGAACTGAAAGAAATAAGGACTTGCTTGCTCAAAATACAGATTGATTTTTGCACCAAGCCCTTCCAGACAACACAAGGTTCTCAAAGTGAGAAATGACAAAAATTGGGTAAAAACCAAATTCTGAGATCTTTTGCTAAAATGTAGCTTCCAGGCAAATCTGAGATTTAGAGAGCTTTAGTGAGACTCTTTGTTAAAACTTCAGAAAAAGTTGAGGCAGTTCCTTTGTATACTTCCATAACTAGAGGGGAAAATGATTTCTAAGGAGCAAGAATACATCTCCTAGGCCCTCTCAGCTAAAGGAAATATTTTCCAAGGTCTTAAGGGTGTGCTTCCTTGATTTTCTTGCCTAGAAAATAAAGATTTGCTTTAAATCTGAACAACTTGTATCTTTATTGGACAAGAACATGAGAAATCATGACATAGAAACTTCTTTGGTAAACCTAGTGAAAAAGTACTGTCTCAGAAAACATGTGATTGTGGATCTGGTTGAAGGGAAGAGATTTTCAATTTTGCATGACAGACTAATATTATAAATAATTGTACCAACCTCCAATGCAAAGTTCAGGGTGTGCAAATAAAATATATCTAAAGTCTATTTATTTTTATTATTAATTATAATTATTTACTTTTGATATGATACTATAATTGCATTATTTTCCCCTTCCCTTTCCTCCCTCCAAATTATTTCATATACATTTCTTTGCTGTCTTTCAAACTCATGGCCTGGTTTTCTGTTAATTATTATGTGCATATATGTATACATATAAACACATATATTCCTAAATACAAACTTCTCAGTCCTTAGAATGTTATTTGTATATATGTTGTAGGGGTTGACCATTTGGATGGAGAACCAATTGGTATGCTTTTCCTTGGGTAAGTCTTTTTCCCTATGTCTAGCACTCTTAAATTTTTTTATAGCTCTTTCTATAGAGTTGAGGCTTCATGGACTTTCCCCTGCCCACTTTGGCATGTCTATTGTTACTGTCCTTGTTCAACTCATGTTTAGGCAGTCATTTTGGTGAGAATTTGTGGCTGTGGTTTCTGACATTACTAGCCGACTCAGTCTCATGTCAAACTGTCTACCTGCTACTCTGGCTCATGCAATCTATCTACCCCTCCTCCACAAGACATGAGATACAAGAGTCTCAGGCTGGGCTCCACACTCTGATTTTGATTGATTATGGTTTCCTCTAATGATCTTCATCTGTTGCAAAGAGAATTTTCCTTGATGCTGGTGAGGACTATACTTATCTGTGGCATAAGGACAATTATTGAATAATGTAGTTAGCGATTATGCTGGTTTAGTAAAATGCCAATTGTAGGTTCTTCTCTAAGATCCACGACTTTACTAGCCTTGGGCTAGGATTTCAGTACTCATCACGATTTTACTCTCCTTGAGTGGTTCTTAAGTTCAATTAGAGAGTTGTTGGTTACTTTAATGGCATGTGTGCCAATGCTGCTCCCTTGGTGTTCTCATGCAATATTGGTTGTTGTTGTAGTTCATAGGCATCATATCTGCGTAGGACTGTTGATGACTATGTGTAGGACTTCATACTTTGGAGGCTTACATGGCAACTTCTGGAACCATGAAAGCTGAAATTCAAGGAGGCATTCAGGTCAGTTGCAGCTCAGGGGTCTCTGGATCCTGTGTCTGAAATGCATGGTGGTCTAGGCTGGCTATTATGGTCTTTAAGGACTAGACATACCTTACTCCAGGCTCTTCTGGCTTCAGTTTCCTTTGAGAAATCAGCTATTATTCTGCTTGGTTTGCCTTTTACATATGACTTGTGGTTTTGTGTTTTCTCTTGCAGCTTTCATCATTCTCTCTTTGTTACGTAAAATTAGTGTTTTAACTGTGATATCTTCTTCTTTGACCTTGCCTATTTGGTGTTCTATATGCTTCTTCCATCTATTTGAGTATGTCTTTCTTTAGTTTGGGAAAGTTTTTTTCTAAGATCTTGTTTAAAATCTTGTCTATGCCATTGACTTTGGATTCTTCTCCTTCATTTATGCCTATTATTCAAATGTTTGTTGTTGCCCCACCCCCATGGTATCCCACATTTCCTATGGCCCCCTATCATGTTTTAATGATTTTTAATTTTTTAAATTAATTTTTCATAGCCCTTGCTTATTTATTATTCCATTTTATTTGATTTATCCTACTTTTGAAGGCTTTTCATTGAGTTTTCTAATTGAGTTGTTGGGTTTTTCAATTCCATCTTCATTTCAGTTTGAATCCTCTTCAGTGTTTCTGTCAACTTACTGAATTCTGTTCTCATGTCCTGGATTGTCTTTGTCATTTCTATTATCCGTATGTTTGTGTTTTCTTCAACGCAGCTCAGGCATTTGTTTTCCTTAAGTTCTTTCTCATTAATTTCATTGAGCATTCTCTTTTTGTCCCCTTTAAACTTCTTGAATTCTTGGCAAAATTTATGTTTGTTCTTTGAAATTCTTTGTTCAGTGATTTAGCTAGGTAATTCCTATTAGCATTATTTCTACATGGCTGCTAGATTTTGAAGATAAGATAGTAGCTTGATATTTCTTATTATTGGTATTTTTTGATGATATCAGACATGTGGACTTCTTTTATTTGTTCTAATCTGATATGGACAGAGCAGGCTGGGACAGAGAACAGAGGATGTGTGAGTGGATTGAGCTATTGGGAATGAAGTCAATTGGACAGATTTGAAACTGGGCTCCCACATAGGATTTGCCTCTTGGTATAAGCCTAGAGTTGGGGAAGCATATTTGGCTAGGTGAAGCCTTAGATTTGGTTTGAGATGGGCCTAGGTATGACCAGGTATGACCAGGCTAGGCCAGGCACTGGATGTGGGAGCCAAGCTAGATCTGCTGGGTTGGGAAGGACACATGCATGGAAAGGGTTAGGGATCTCACTGGATTATATCATCAAGGTTGTGAAAGATACAGCTGGGTGGAGAATTTGGATATCATTAACGTTATAATTTTGAATTACATGTATTCATGGGTGTTTCTGTGTAGACATGTGCAAATGAGTGCCACAGAGTTCAAAGGAGAGCACTAGACGCCTTAGTGCTGGAGTTACAGCTGATATCAGACACCTGGTCTGAGTGCTGGAATGAAATTTGAGTCCTTAGCAGGAATAGTAACTCCTAACTCCTAACTAAATAACTCTTAACTCCTGAGCCATCTCTCCAACCCCCAACTTCAAGTATGTTAAATTTTATAAATAAATCTTCAGCTGTGAACATGGAACATTGGTTATTGGGGAAAAAGTATGACTCAACCTGGAATCAAGAATCTGAAATAAATGCCCAGGAGCAGAGCTGGGCCTTCATCGGCATATGTTTCTGTAACCACGGCAGTGTAGAATTTCCTGGGCCCAGTTGGTGTTCAGAATTGCTGTCAAGCAGGGACTGCTGTTCTCCTTCCACTTTCCACCTTTGATGATCTTTTTCATGGTATTAATCACATCCCACCATTCAGTTCTGAAGATGTGGGAGGTAGAAAAATTGTCTTCTGGATTTACAAATCTTCTGATGAATCAGCATTTTAATTAAAGACTCTAATACACACTTGGACTGATGTGGGGATGAAAGTCTAACCTTCAAATCTATTGTGATAAAGTAATGATTCAAAGCACTGAGTCTTGAGAGGAGCTGAAGATATTTTGTATTGGGATGGAAGAGAATAGTCAGAGTCGATTGGAGGACTATGGCAGTGAGTCTCCATAGGTGCCGCTAACAAAGAAGGACACCTCTCAACACCTCAAATTTGATGAACACTTCCCATATTGAAGTTTAGCATATGTGTATTCCATAAATTGCAGCAGAAAATTAAACTTTGATTTCCAATGCTACATACAGAAAACATTGCAGCCTCTGTCTGTACCTTTTATGATGTGTACTGTTAGGATACTTCATTTAAGAATCCAGATCCATGCTGTGAGAAAATTAAGTGTAAACTGCATAGAAATGTCAAGTGCAGGTGTGCTGATAAACAGTCCCGGCTGACTTCCCAGGGAGTAAAGAGCATCTTCCACTAGCCACGTGAATGAGCTATTGGAGATGAATGGCTGCAGCTCCAATATGAACTGACCAGATGAAAGACACAAAGCAAGAAACCACTATACACATAGAATTAATGTTAGGATCTGGATAACAAATTGTTATTTTATACAATATACTTTTTTTTCTATTCAGGAATACAAAATAAATATATTGGTCTTTGAAAGCTGAATACTATGTTTTGTTTTAAATCAAATACTCTTATTTTAAAGATTTATTTATTTTATGTGTATGTGTGTTCTCTCTGTACATATGCACATGCATCGCATAAATGCCTGGTATCCAAGAAGACCAGAAGATTGCTCAATAACTGGAATTACAATCAGGTGTGAGCTCTGTGGAAGCAGGTAACTAAATCCAGGTAATGGTAACTAATCTTGTTTATCTACAAGAACAATAAGTGCTCTTAATGTTAAGCCGTCTCTCCAGCTCTAATTAAGTAATTTTTCAAAACAAAAGATTCAGAGTGGGGAGATTACTCAGTGGCTAAGAGCACACATTGTTCTTCCTAGCATCTAAGTTGAGTTCTCAGTACCTATGCCACGTGGCTCGCAACAACTTGTAATTCCAGCTCCAGGAGGCTAATACCTCAGGCCTCCCCGAGCACGTGTCCCCATGAGCATATTCCCTCACACAGATACATAATTAAAAATAATAAAAATGCTTCTTTCCCAAAGTAATTGCTAGCTTCCATACTAAAACACACAAAGTAGGTGTGGCCCACAGGCTATAACTTGTGTATCACTGTCTTAATCTGCCAGTTATACAAGGGAAATGGATATGAATGTGGTACAAATTGGCACATTTTTTTCATAAGGCCAGCTTCTGAGAATTAGGTATAAGTCTTCAGTAGCTATGCAGTCCCATTGTCTATAAAAGTGTCACCACTGTAAATGTGCTACCCTTCATGTCCTTTAAACATGATTCTGATATATTTCAAGACCCCCTTAAATATTTTAAAGATATTTTATAAAATAATTTATATTCATGGATGAAATAGTTCTCTATGCAATCTATATGTAATATTCTCATAGATAAATTGACAAAAACATCCTACCACTGGCAATCAGCTGGATAGCAAATAAAGTGTGGTATATTTATTCAATGTAATATTATTTTGCAATGAAACATGAACTTATCACATGAGTACTCTACAATGGATGTCACATGATTCTATAATTCTATAACTTTACTAAGATTATTAAATTTGTAATTAAAATGCATGGATGCTATAATATGCAACTTAAATTGTCCCTAAACATGTATTAAAATATGCAAAACAATAATATTTTGATTGAATTGGCATGGCAGAAAAACAATACTTTATGTCGATTTGAGAGTAAAGTTTTTTTTTTAAAACTTTACTTTATTAGAGTGATATGTTCCATAAACATTATTCAAAATACATTTGGTGTTCTTTGTAGCAATTATTTTATACTTCCTTTGAGCTGTTATGTCCTGCACATTAGGGAAAATAACAAAAGAATATTTTAGAATAAAACATTATTTCTATTTGCCTTATATAAACAATGGTTTCCAGATACTGAGTTTCTAAAAAAGCAGAAATTACTCATGTAATTTGAGTAATATGAAATTACACTCTAAATACAATTTTCACTTTTTCCCTAACAAATAATTCTCAGCCATATTTTAAAATGATAGAAAGGAATGAATGTCTAGTGGACATTAAAAAAGATGTCAATTTTGCTTCTGCATACTTAGTAAGAAGATTAATAAACCCTAAAGCTATAAATAACATTATTAATAAATTCTTTCTAAGGTTCATGACCTCACTAACTCTGGGAAGCTGGCCAGGTTTCTACTACCAAGCATGAGTCCTCTCTTCTTGAGTGGGCCCTGAAAGTCATGTTGTAAGAGACACAAGTGAAGAGGACTAGTGAGGTCACGGGAAATTGGTGCTTGATTACTTTAAAGAGATCAGTTGTATACATCATGAAAAGGACATAACACAAAGCAAGAAAATGATGTTGAAAGTGGAGGAATGCTTTTCCTTTAGGGCAGGAGAACCATAACTGATGTAAGGGACTTAAACAGAGTGAAAACTTACATGGAATTATTATGTATGGGTTTGATATCTTCTCCAGCAATAATTTAATATGGAGGTTTTAATTAGAGTTGTTCACAACTTGGATTAGTTTTGAAAATGTATTGTTTCTAGCCATGAAACAAATAATTTAAAGTAATTGAAGTATTGATAAGCTCTTTGACTTGTGGTATGCAAGACCATCAAAAATAGTGATTAACTGTGTGTATCTAATTAATTATATTTAGTAATGAAAGATAAATGCATTTCAGAGTACATAAAATGTAATTAGCTGGAAAAATACCACATATAAAAGGTCTAGCACTTAAATTCATATTGGAATCCATTACATACGTGTGTGTGTGTGTGTGTGTGTGTGTGTGTAGGTGTGTGAGGGTATGTGTGCATGAGAGAGACAGACAGAGTGGGGAGAAAGAGAGAGAAAGAGGAGAGAGAGAGAATGCCACAAATATGTTGCTTTCAAACAAGTCTCATTGTGTATCCCAGGATAATCTAGAAATTTTGATCCTCTTGCATCACAGTCCTACAGGGACTATACTTGTGTACCACTATGCCAGCCCAAAGCCACAGATACCCATTGCGATGTGCAATAGAGCAATAATGCTTTTATCCTTACCTACCAATGACTGATTGCTTCAAATGTGTCATTTTGCATCTAGCTCAAGTCTCATATCTTGGGTGACATGGGTAGGAGTTATACCTTAAGAGTAATGAGCAAACCTTAATGAAACCAATATGATCACACACCTACATAACAGAATTCTGCTCAGTGACAGACTGCCAATTTGACAGTGGTGTAATTATAATAAAGATGAATCATACCTATCCCCTAGTGAGTTTATCACTGTCATAGTGCTGTAACAGCATTACTCATGTGTTTGTATTTCTGACAGAAACACACCTACTACACTGTCAATCACTTGAAGCACAGCACATACCATTGTTGACAGTAAATAATAGGTGATAATGATAATAAATGACTATGTTCATGGCATATATTTATTACTCTGTAAATTTTATTGTTCTCTTAGAATGTACTGCATTTATAAAACAAGAAGTTTAGTGGAAAACTGTGCATGTGATGTAGGAATCTGTTTCATGTGTGTCCTTTTTACCAGATCACTTGAGTACATCAGAAGGCACCAAACAGCTGATCACCTAATGTATATGAGTTCACACTGATGAGTGTACAATGATGAAATTAGCTAGTAATGTATTTCTCGAAATATGTCATTATTGCTAAATAATGTGTGATCAAATCTGATATCTGATCATACTTATTTATTAACATAGAGAATTCATCAGTCTCAGAAATATTGGATTATTTATAGATTTTGGTAAGGATACAGGAACATTTATGAAGAATAAAAATGCAAATAAGTCATTTATTATTGATAATGTTGATTCATTTCCTATTCTAAAACAAATGAAGAAGTAGCCATTCCTTCAGTTTGCTAATCTTAATGTTCCATCTTTTCTCCAAAAAGCATTCTTTGTTGAGATCCAGTTTAACATGGTAATATGAAGAATCTAAGCTTCCATTTCCATATCATTAGTGAAATATATGTGAAGAGACAGAAAATCAAAAATAAACAAATAAATGAAACAACCTTAAAAATTACAATGCAAAGTCTACACCACAAATCTATGAATAATTTCCCTTATCATAAAACTAAATAAATGTGATCTGTGACACAACTTAAAGACTCATTCTCCAAGTTAAAAGCAATAGAAAACATTTTTTACCTGTCCCTGTATTTCATAATTTTGTAAAATGTAAGTCACAGTAGGGAATGTACATATTGAAATATTTTAAAAGGAATCATGGCAAAAGAAAAGATAAAAAACTCAGTTGTTGGTGGTTTTTATTATAATTAATTAATTTATTTATTTTCTTCTCTCATGCAATACACCATAACCCTTTCCTCCCCTCTGTTAATATCATATTTATTTATTCTCCACTCCTCCCAGCTTCACTCATCTCACTTCCACTTCAGATATACCTCCCACTCCACCTACCAACCAATCCTACCCTCTGCTTCTTCCCAGAAAAGAACAGTCCCCCCAGGGTTACTGCTCAAACAGGGCATGGCATAACAAGATGGAACAAGGCCTGGCACTACTCCCTACATCATGGGTGTACTAGGCAACACTGAAGTAGCAAAAGGATCCCAAGGGTTAGTAAAAGAATCAGAGACTTCCCTAACTCCAGCTTGTACGAGTTTTGCAAGAACATCAAGCAGACAGCCATAAGATATGAGCAGGTCAGGAACTAGATACTGTATAACTAAGGGATGGCTTCTAATGATGTCATGATGCTCATAGATTGGTGTCTAGTTTAGTCTTCATCAGAGAGATCCCCTCTAGCAGCTGATGAGAGCATATGCAGAAGTCCAGGGCCACACAGCCTGCAGAGCTCCCGGAACTCTGTAGAAGAGGAGGAGGCATTGCAGTAACACCAGAAGAATGAGCTCACAGAGTCAACTAACCAGCACTCTTAGGGGGTCAGAGATACTGAAGCAGCAAGCATGGAACTTGCAGGGTCCCCTAAATATATCTTATGAATATTCAGTTTTAATATATGGTAGAGATTATGATTCATAGGACTATGGGATTTAAAATATCACAGCTCTAGTAAGCAGACATGGAATAGATAAATATATATAAAACACTGAGAATATGAGTGTAAAAACAAACACACAAACACGCACATATATATGTATATATATACATATATATGTGTGCGTGTGTGTGTGTGTGTGTGTGTGTGTGTGTGTGCTTTCTAAATGCAGGTAGTAGTAGGAAAATGCTACACTTAACATTCAACAAGACCATGATATGAAGGATGAATCATATACTATGTGAATAATGCTGGAGCTTGAATTTAGACAGGCCAAGTCCAGATTGCATAATTTAGTTCTTAATCCTTTATATCCTCCCTAAATTTTGATGATATATAGAAACTATTTTTGTCATCAAAACTGACTAGAGAAGTTATTGGCATCAAATGGGAAGAAGTTGATATGTTCAAAATATATGTGTATAGGACAATACAGAGTACTAAGGGTGAAAACCCTAAAATAAGAATATATATTATATATATTTATAAGTATATACCATATATATGGTAAATACATAATACAATATATAAATTTATCTTATGTATGATAAATCCATAACATAATATATAAATGTATCACATATGTGATAAAACAACAGTATAATAAATAAATTTATCACATATATGATAAACTAACAATATAATATATAAATTTATCATGTATGTGTTTGATACATATTTATTATATATATGATATGTTTATCATATATATCAAATATATGTTTATCATATACGACATATTTACCATATATGTACAAAGAGAATGAGGAGGAATGGAACGGGAGTAAGACGGATTAATAGGGGCTGAACATGATGAAGTAATGTGTGTATATAACTGTTATGTTGCACAGTTAATGAATGCTAGTAAACAAGAAAAGAGAAATCTCATAAAATTGTTCCTTTATGCTGGTGAGTTGCCTGACTGACCTAATAAAGGAGCTTGCCACTAAGCCTAGCAAGCTTAAGTTTGATCCCCAGAACCAACACTGTGGAAGGAGAAAGCTGGCTCCCACAAATTGTCTCCCATCTCCACAGCCATGAAGCCCTCTCTGCCCCCAACACCGAATAAATTAAAGAAAATTACTTTTAAATATTATTTTGCTTTGTGAATATCTGACATTTTTCTGATGGTCTATCAAGAGATGGAAAAAATGTACTTCTTAAAACTATTCTTAAAGAAAATTGCTGAATACTTCTTATTCAAACTAACCATTGCTTAGAATATCCATAGGTTTCACATAACATAGAGAGAACCATTGCATCTTTGTTAATGTTCCCACTCTAAAACTAGGTTTTTGTTTTTGGTTTTTTTTTTTTTTTTTTTTGAAGCAGGATTCCTCTGTTGTAACTCTGGCTGTCCTGGAACTCACTCTGTACACCAGGTTGGCCTCAAACTCACAGAGATCTGCCCGCCTCTGCCTCCTAAGTGCTTGGATTAAAAGCATGTACCATGATTGCCTGGCTTAGATTTTTATTTTTAACATTTTATACTCCATTCTCACCAAGACTGACTACTACTATCTTTTTTACTTCTGCTAATAAATGAAAATGTATTTATTTCTATTTTTACTTTGATATCAAAATTTTTTTCCTCTCTATCTCTGATTCTATGAGATATAAACGTACAATTCCAACAACATATAGGATACAAGATCAATACACAAAAATGAGTAGATTTCCTATATAACACTTCTCCAAAAAACACCCCTGGAAATAGATGTGCTATATGAGCTGGAAGTACCTCTCAAAGAAATATTCCAAAAGACACAAACCAAGTCAAGTTACCACAGATTTGCACGGTCCTGGTTCTTTCAGTACTACCCACAGTAACCAAGTCATGGAATCATCCTAACTGTGCGGCAACAGAGGAACGTATAAAGAAAATCTGTAATATATACACAAAAGTCTTATTCAGCCTCAAAGAAGAACGAAATTACGTCATTTGCAAGAAAATGGATGCAACTGAAGATCGACATTTTAAGTAAAATAAGAGAGACTGACAGAGATACCACATGATTTCTCTCAGTATTTTGGATCTTAGTTTTATATAGATACACAAAATCATTCAAATATCTAGGTGATAGGGGGACAAACATGAGACTGGGAAAAGGAAGAAGACAGGGACTGAGGGATGAAGGTGGGATGCAGGGGAGAGCATGAGTGCTGAGTGTAGACAAGGTAATGACGATTCACTTGAAGAATTTGCCTGTGTGAGTCTCATCATGATGTACAATGAATATTAATATGCATTTATAATTATATAGATGTATAATATATATTTATAATCCATAAAACCATTAAACTTAGAAGCATTTGTCCTGAAAAAAATGAGTCACTACTTTAAACTGTATAGGGGGCATCCCCCAAGCTCTGCAAAATGGTACACATAGTTCTATAGTAGTTCCACATCTTCCAACCAAGAATGGCTTATAAACACTGGTGTGGCGGTACATGCCTATAATCTCAGGACTCAATAGTTAAGACAGAAGCTTCCTGTGAATTTGAAACTGGTCTGAACTACGTAGTACATTCCAGGCAGCTTACACTACAGTATGAAATTCTATCTCAATATAATCAAACATTAACAAAAACCCTTTAAAATCATAATAATTTCATATTTTTTAGAAATATTTCGCACTAGTGTTTTGCTCATCTATAATGCTTAGGAAATAAATTTGTTAGAAAGTAAATTTTGGTTACTGTAATTTAAAATAAGTGATTGAATTAATCTTTTAGGTTGTGATTTTTAAGTTGAGTCAATTTTATTGATTCTTATGTGAAATTCAATTTCACCAAATTTATATGTTATACATCAGGTTTATAAATTATTTAGTACATTGGAGGGTTTGTCCATCAGGAAATTCAAATATCTAAAGGGAAAGGGAAGTGCATCAAATTGTACATGATATTTAAATCATTTAAAGTTCTAAAAGACATACTTTTTAGATTTTTTAGTGGACCCAAACACTATTCAACCATCTTTGTCTTTGGTAGTGATTATAAAAATTTAGACCGTGATCTTTTAAATGTTTCCAAACTTTAATCTTAAAAGTTAGTCTTTTGTTTAGAGCATCATGAGACAAATATTTCTTCAAGAAAACTGTTTTATATATAATGCACATGCAAGAACACTCTCAGGAACACAGACATTCACACACATGCATGTATACACATGATCACACATGCTGTCTATTAATATTTCAACAAGAAATTTTAACAGTGTCCATTAAAATGAAAAGAGCTAGTTTCAGTCATAAGTCAAGCTTACGCCTTATGTCTCTAGTTAACTGTCCTTTATGAACGCATAAGGAGCAGGCGCAGCAACTTTAAAGAGCGGCCTCGTTGATCAGAATAATGTCTGTATGAAGTTGCAGCTTAAGGATTTGAAATTATCTGAGGTTCTGCATACTGAAGCCCCTAAGGCCTCCCCTCCACTTCCATGCATCATAACTCTCCTCAGCTTGTATCACATAAGGAAAGTGGGTCAGCGCTTGTATTGCTGACATTCCTCAGAGTCAGAAGTGCCACTTGAAGGATTACTAAAGTAAGCTGGAACAGCACCGAGCTCCTTGAAAGATGGCCACTGAGGCAGAAGTCCTTCTCTGGAAAGGAAGCACTCCTGTTCACCAGCACCTGCTTAACTTCCAGGGCCTCTGCGGGTTTCCTATATCCATAACACTCAGAGTTTTAAAAAAACCACAGTTTAGCCTGCAAGACAAGTTTCTTTTAATATCAGCAAATACAATGAAAAAATAATGCACTGTGGGTAGTATGGTTGAATAATTAAATTGCTACAAAAATTGCATAAACTTTCCACCTTAGAAATTGTGAAAGGAGCAATTATCTGTTTGGAAATTGAATGTAAACCTCTCCTTGCTGTCTCAGGGTGGATTGGTTACCATTTTGGGTCAGTACAATACCACATCTTCTTAAAAACAAGAAGGGAGGCAGAATAGGTCAGTGATTCACTATTTGCTGTCGCTGTGATTAAAAATAGTGAACACTTAAAGTGTTGGAGAGACAGCTCAGTGGTTAAGAGAATTTGCTGCTCTTGCAGAGGACCTGGTTCATTCTCAGCTCACAGCAGCATGTAACTCCAGTTGTAGACGATGTGATTTTCTCATCCACTTTCTTCTGGCACCAGGCAAATAGATGGCATTCACATAAAATAAAAATAAACAAATATTTTATAAAACTCAAATTAGGAGCCAGGTGAGTGTGGCTCATACATTCTGTCTCAGTATGTAAGAAGCTAGTGGATCTCAATGAGCCCCAGGTCAGCTGGTTTGCATAATGAATTCCAGGCCAGCCTAGGATGCATAGTAAGACCCTGTCTCAAAACGGAACAACAAATGACACAAGCAGACATGCTAACATGGTGTGGGGAGGTTAATTTCATAGGACCAAATGACCAGAAAAAGAACTAAAGGCAACTTTTAGGAGAAGGAGAATTAGTCTTCCCCAGAGATGAGCCTCCTAACTGTTTTTCCAACACCAGGTGGTCAACCCTGAAATCATGTACATACATGAAACAGTAAGTGGACTTATTAGATTGCATTCATATATTTATGCATGCATGTAATGATACCATTGACAGAAGGGGAGTCATGACTTAGAGAGGGCACGAAGAACCTAGGAAGTGCTGGAAGAATGGAAGGGAGGGAGGGAAAGAGAAATTATATGATTATAGCTCAATTAAGAAATGGCAAGTTGGGCAGTGGTGGAGCACGTCTTTAATCTCAGAACTTGGGAGGCAGAGGCAGGCAGAACCCTGAGTTCGAGACTAGTCTGGTCTACAGAGTGAGTTCCAGGACAGCCAAGGCTACACAGAGAAACCATCTTAAAAAACAACAAAGAGGGAGGGAGAGAGAGGGGGGAGGGAGAGAGGGAGAGGGAGGGAGGAAGAGAGAGAGAGACTGAGACAGAGAGAGAGAGAGACAGAGAGAGAGAGAAATGAAGGAAAAGAAATTCCTTCATACACATAAGCCTGTGGGAAACATCTCTCATTCTAACCACCACAGTATATTACCTCAATTGGTCACTCACACATTTTAAATTTTATATATGCATGATAAATTGTGGTTATACAATAATGGGTTTCATTATTTCATTATGGGATATATATATACACACATACATAATTTTGATCAGATTATACTCATTTCCCGCATGACATAACCTTTCTTGCCCCTCCACTGATTTCCTTCCTCTTCACCAAAAGCCCTCCTTCAGCATTCATGTCGTTTATTTTGCCTGCATTGCCCTTGTAACAGAACACATGTCACATGTGATATTTGCTTTCTGAGCCTAGCCTGCTCCACTTAACGCAATCATCTCCAGTTGCATCCATCTTCCTGCAGACATAATTTAACTTCAGTGGCTGAATGAAACAACCTTGTGATACATATCACATTTCCTTTACCCATTTATGTATTTATGAGTACCTTAGCTGATTACACCACTTGGCTATAGTGAATAAGACCAAATAAGCATGAGTATCTCTATTGTATGCTGTGATAGATGCTTTTTAATCTAAGAAAACCATTGATTCTCTAGATGCTTCTTTTGTGCATTTGAAAAGTCCTGCCCATAAAAGTATGTGGTTTCTCCTTTTAAACATTTAGTGTTTTGTTGCATTAGACACTAGGCAGGAGAATTACTATGAGTTTGGATCCAGTTTGGGACAGATCATGAGTTCAAGGACAACTTGGGCTACAGAGTGAGACCTTGATTCAAAAGAAAGTAAAGAAAAAAAATGGCACCAGATGTGTTCTCTTACTTGCTAATTACAAAACATTAAAAATTGAATAATATCATCTCTTAAAAGCCTGTTTGTTTTCTAGTGAGAGGCAGAAAGAGGTTGGATCTGGATTGGAGGGGAGGTAGGGAGGAACTGGATGTAGAAGGAGGAGAAACTATTCTAATCAGATACATTACATGGAAAACAAAATATATTTTCTATAAAAGAAAAAAAGAACAAAAAATCATAAATAATAAAAATATAAAAGGTATATATAGAGCTGATAATATTACACTATTTCTAATTTAACTTTTAGAATTATATACATGTATCAATGATCACAACCCCGAGTTCCTACACTACAAATCTTTTCAACTGTCCACAAACATTTAAAGTCCACTAATATCAACCTAAAGGGTGACTGATCCACAGCTACCAGACTTTTGGAGTGTCTCCTCTTTTCATCATAAATTTGTCAAATTAACATTTGGGGGCTTTTGAATGCAAGTCTACATCTGCCTGCAATCAGAAGACACCATAGGGTAGCCTGGTGGAAAGTCCTTCTGTGGCCCATTTTCTTTCGGCTCTAACTCCTGTTGTACCATTTGCTCCTAATAGTCTTAGTTTCTTAGCCTATTTTCCTCTTAATTATGCTTGTATCTCATTAAGAAGCAGCTGGGTGCCCGTGCTAACAAAATAATCCATTACACCAGCGGAACAAAGCTACAGTCTCTCAGATGCCTACTATTGACTCCATAAAATGGCAAATTAATGCTGTACACATTCAGGCCTTAAACTCTGTTTTAGCATGGACTACATGGCCATGCTATGAAATTTGGTTGTTGTCTTTAATGAAATGTACCAGTGGTATCAAAGTAAAACCCTACAGTCAAACTGAGTCACTGTTTCTTTAACTCCAGAGCAAATACTTTTGTTTCTGTCTTTCCTATGAGCTAAGTACAACAATCACAAGGATGCATACACAATGAAGATGCTTAAGGAACAATATTAGGAGGAAAACAAAAGTACATCCACTAGTAATGTTTAACAAGCAAGATCTGCTGTAACAGGACTCAGAGTGTAACTCTTTCTTTGGGCCATTAGACTAAAAAAGGAAGGCAGCCAATCCATCAACAATGAGTAAAACAAAGGCTGTCTTTCTTGGTCTTAGTAAATATCAAAAAGTTATTCAAAGATAAAGTATTATTCAAAGATATAAAGATAAAAGAAAGTATCAGCTTCCTTCAGATCAAAGAGCTTTAGTACAGGGGAATTTACCCTGCCAAGAATGCTTGCTGCATAGAACAATCCCACTTTGCTTCTCATCTGTGTGGATTTCATGGCCAGGTGTGAGACAGCCATGTCTTCACAGTTACTTTGTCTCCTCATGTTCTTCACTCATGTCGTGTGCTCTCTCTACAAAACTAAATTATTTCTTTTATTTTTGGAGATTATATTACATCATTTTCCCTTCTCTTTTCTCACTCTAAACCATTCCCCCATAGACCCCTGCTTGCTCTCTTTCAAATCAATGGCCTATATTCCCTTTAATTATTGTTACATATGTATATGCATACATATACATATGTAACAACAATTAATATATAATATATTCCTAAATGTATAAATACAATCTTCTCAGTATCTATAATGGTACTTTCATGTATGCTTAGGCCTATATAAGGATGTTTAAACCAGTTAAAGTTCTGAATTCCATTACTCCAATGAGGTACAATGATGTATTAAAATGCTTACATAATGTTTTGAATAAAAATAGTCTTACATATTAAACAGGAATTTTTAAAAATTTTAAATTCCACTTGACTTGCATACAGGCTAATTAACAATTTGCAGGTTTGCCAGTTTCTAAAATTCCCTGGGTAAAGGAAGTAGGTTACAATAGCTTCTGTGAGCATATTCTGTTCTGTTCCTTCAGAACCACAACACTCAAAATATCTAGATTGTCAAATGATATATTCAAAAAATATTTCAAATTTCTTGCTGCAAAGCCAGCACTACTTTGAGCAAACCTTGTATTAAATAACCAGTATAATCTGATAAGGGAAGAAGGGTGTGTCTCCTATCAACACCAGAACAATGCTATTTAACCCTAGTCACCTCTTATCCCCAGAAACATTCAAACAAGTGGCTGCATTAGAAAGATGGCAGCATTTTTTTTCCCGTTAGAAATTCCAATTTCAAACTGCCACCCTGTTACTACAAATAGCAGCATCTGCCAGCTGAACCATCCTGCTAGATAATCAATAGCTGTATATACTGTTTGCCTTATGGAGGCTCATTCTGTGGAACATTTATATGCATTTTGACCTGAATATATCACAACTCACATGTCAGCTTTGACCCTGTTCACAAAGTTAGGCTTCTTTCTCCTGCTGTCTGCTATGAGCTGGCTGGGATCATTTTGTTCTACTTGTATGGAAATTTTGAGTAAATGAGTATTAATAGTCCTATGCCCCTGAGTGCTAAGCAGCCCCAGAGGTATGTAGCTCCAAGACATGAGAACTAGAAATTTATGGCTTCAGGCCTTAGAAGTAGAGCCTGTTAGCTCAAGATGCTCAGATTAGAGTCTTGCTAATCTGCGTTACAATTGCCAGTACCCTGGGACTAGACATCTAGTGAAATTTTGGCAGTTTGTGGCAACAAGTGATAGCAGCAGTCAACTAATGTGAATTCAACTATGCTTTGGGTATTGAACCCTTGGCCTTTACAGAACCTAGTACTGTAGCTCCCTAGCCTGAGGACTGAGCCCCTTAGCCTTCAAGTTTTGGCAACTCTGAGGACTAACAGTCTCTCCACTATGATCACCTTCTACCTTCATTTTTTACAGTCTATAGCTGCCCTATCTTCACTATCACCACTGGGAGAACATTCTAATTAAATAGCCAGAAAGGAGTGTGTGGAGCATAATGAAGACTATATTTGTAACAATCAGAGCACAGCTTCCAGTTCTTCCAATCATTTATGGAAGATGTGTTAGCCTCCCATTTTCACTGCAGGATCACCTAGAGCTGAGTCTACCATTGCATCGGATATTTTCTTCCAAGCCTGGAGTAGTTTGCCTAAGAGAGCTGTGACTTGAGCAAGCATTTCTGGAACAAGATCTTGGCTTCAATTGTAGTAGTATTGCAGCGGGAGTGATTGAAAATAGCCAAAGTAATCATGTTGCCACAAGGACAATGGGATGGCTTGCCAGACAAAGGGTTGCTTAGCTGTCAGTTTCCCATTCAAGGCTGCCAGCATAAGGCAAAGGTCTCTCTCTTGGCATTGACAGGTGAGAAGAGCCTGCTCTGAGCATGCATATTCACTCATTCACAGAAACTATAAAGACTTCAAGAAAGTATCAGTACAAATGTAGCTGCATGTAGAAATGCTCACCAGCATTTAACAATGTGGCTTACCAGTGCTTAACCTCTACTCCAAGGCCCCAGGGAAAGATGGGTCCCTCAAATATACCTCATTACTCTGGGATTAAAATAAAAATCAGAAGAAAAGTAAAACAAAAGTAGGCATCTCCATGTTAATCTTCTAGTTTATGTGATATCTTATGAACTTTAATCTGCCTACTAAATATCTCTAAAAACTATGTCACATTTACTGTATTTTTCCGTACCTACACATATATGCTCTACCAGAACCGACAGTATTGTGACCACCATGGCATATGTACCAACGGGATGTTTTGCTCCATGGGAAAGAACACCTGATTTTGCAAATTTGGCATCTTGAAAGGTCCAAAGGAAGAAGATACAATATGAGGGGATACACCCTTCTGATCCACTAGCTCTCTACACTCAGCTTCTGTATGATCATTGGTGTTATTTTTAAAAACTTACTTTAAAATGAAAAGCTACATCTTTTAGAGGGGGCAATTAAGTTAGGCTACATTTGGGTAAACCTGATGCTCTAATTGGCATGTTCATTTGAATCTCCAAATAGCAGATACACCTGTTTCACAGTGTGTGAAATAAGTAATTACCTTTACTTCCAACACATTTCCATTTTGAAGACAACTCATAAGGTAATTTATTTTCATTGCAAATTTTTAAATGCCAAGAAGTTGACTTTTATTGACTATATCAGATGTATTTAGTTTTTAGAAAGTTTTCAAGATATCTGAAATTTTACTGCATGTTTGACATGGGAGAAGTAGAAAGGGTAGCAACGGGGAGAGGGAGAGGGAGAGCATCGAGAGGGGACTTCGGAACAGTATGTCAATGGCCTCCTGAGAAAACGGATGTGAATTTACTGCCTGAGTGAGTCTGATCCCATCCATCACCTTCCAGTGAATGATCGATCATTTGACACATGATGTTTGCTTTTACTGTGCTCCCATACTTGACACTTAAAAGAGACAAGAAAACATAGAAACCCTTGAAAGACTAACCTTTCACTATAGCAATTGCTTCTGAAATATGTGAATGACAGAAAGCTTGGAATCAAACTTTCTGAAAACTGTGTAGACTTTTGTAAGAAAACTAGATCATTTCACTTACCTCAGATACATTCTAAAACATTGGCACCTTCTGTACAATGCACTGAATTAAGTATGAATCATAGCGCTTAAGATTTGAGAATCTTATACAAGAGGTACCAGTTAAAAATGGCTAAAAGCATACTCTTTGTTTACAACATCAGCAAGATGATCAAATGAAGATGAACACAATTATACAGACTCAGTGTAGTTGGCACACATAATTTTCCTGCTATGACAGCGGCTTCATAAGTGTACTATGGGAATTTGGTCTTCTGAATTTTCATCTGAGTGGTGTGGTTTCTCTAATGGACTTTCTGGTGTTGCTTTTCTCCGTAGTTGAATTTCCTTTGGATTTTAGGCCATGTTTTATGCATGTTTTGTTCTTTTTTTTTTTAACTTGAAGTTTTTGAGGACTCCCATATGGTAGTGAAATATCCCAACATATTACTTTTTGCCACTGACCCAGCAGCCTCCCAACTGTAATGTACTGTAAAATTGTTACTAAAAAATTCAATGTTTAGAGTGATTGTTCTCATTAGAATTTCCCTGACAGCAAAGTCTGTGATAGGGGCCAGGACACAGGTTATTTATTTTAGATGTAGCTTCAGGAAGCGAGCGTAAGGGAGTGGAGAGGCAAGAAAAATGAAGTGTGCGCTATGGAGCTATTTACTTCAGTGGGTAGCAGGCTCTCAGTCCTCCAGTGACCCTTTGAGGAACCCTATGAAAAGTGCCTCAGAATCAGCCTTCCCAAAGAGAGGAGAAGGGACCCTTTAACTCACAAGACTCTCCTCTCTGGAGAAAACAGTTACTTTAGAGGCGGTTCAATCCATACCAATTCATCCAGGCTGAGCCAGTTCCTCTGGCTTCAGGGAAAGCCTTAGGCAGAAGTAAAAAAACAAGAAGACAAGCCAAGAAGTGACTGGATGCTTTAAGTGCTCTGTTTTACAAGCTGAGCCTGGCACCCAGCTGCAACCAAGTCAGAGTCAGCCAAGGATGTGTTGCAGGGCTCAAAATGGATCTGTTGTAATCTGTGAGCCCCTTGCATTCCCTTCTATGTGTAGTTAAGCAGCACTAGCAAAGGAATATCAGATAAAAGATTGCATGTGCTTCAAAATCAGAATAATGTTTGAAACGAGTCTCTAACTCTGAACGTAAATGGCTTAAAGGGGCTCTCAAATCCATCTTCTCAGGCTCTGAATGGATCAAATGAGGTAAGATGTAAGAAGACTGACTCCTTATGCTCACCCATGGCAGTGGACTACCCTAGAACAGCACCAGTGATCAGCACAGTGCTAATTTGGTATAATTTACTTTTTACGGCTGGAATAGTAATGATAAGTGCTTCCCTTGTTCAATCCACCTATAATGATTAACATTGCACTACTTTGGAATAATCTTTATTCTCTGATGGCATTATGGGGGTTTCTAGTGCCAAGAAGTATGCTTTGCTCACTTTCCTTAGTCAGATAGTCAAAGATCACTAGCCAGGACTCAGTGGACACAGTATATTAGTAACTTGCTTCCCTAGATGCACTGAGCTTTAAAAGTTCCATTCTGTTAGCTACTCAAGAGTGATTTTCTGCTAGACAATGTGTGGCATGCATTTAATCCCAGCACTCAGGTGGCAGAGGCAGGTGGAACTCTGTGAGATCAATGCCAAACCTGTATACAGAGTGATTCTGGGACAGCCAGGACTACATACATAGTGAAGCCCTCTCTTCAAAAAAAGAATTCCTTAACTGTTTAGACTACACTGACCACCATGAGGGGGACCCTCATTCACTTATGACTCCTCTTATGTAACACATAGGGTTCTTATTACTATGATAAACTCATGACTAGGGAAAATGTCTGTCTTGTTTTCTGGGATTCTAAATATTTATTGAACTGCATCAATATATACTAATCATATATTTAGAGAAACCAATAAAATTTTAACTCTCAGTCTTATTTGAAAAGCAGAGATTGCATGAACCCTTGGCTATCTAGAACATTTACAAAGCTATACATATAGGCAATTCAATCATTAAGCTTTAACAATGTGCTTCCCCATGTCAAATGCCTAACACACACCATAACACAATCTTTCTTTAGCTATAAAGCACTTGGTTTAACACAGTTCAAACCTGCAATGATTCATATTTCTAATCCAGCAGCTTTAGCACAGGACCACCACCCTGCCCCACTGTGGAACCCTATCCAGGAATAACCCCAAGACATTGGTGAGTGGGGAAAGGAACTTAGTGAGAATAATGGCTGCAGCTCTCCTTAATTCTACTTCCTGTGACTCGAGATGAACAGGATCAAGCAGAATTATCCCTGCAGGCTGCAGTTCTTTAGCCCACCAATCTTTTCTGCATAGATGATAGAATAGACCCCAAGTTTCCTTTCTTCAAGAGTACATTTAAAATAAGTAAATAAATGAAATATCAGGCTTAAATACTGTGTCGCTCTTCAATCTTCCTAAGAATTCCTTTGAGCCTGATACTTGTCTATGCCAATCTTTGAATGAAATCAAACATCTCTAAAGCGCTCCCCTCTTTAGATCATCTGTTCCTGTCTTCTGACACGTTAGCTCTCACCCACTTTCTTCTCTCCCAACTTTTCTGTTGCTGCTGTTTTTGTTGTTTGTATCCACATGTCTAGCCCTCACTTGTATTTATCTCTATGTACATTTATGGAAATTGATAAAACTAAGACCTACCTTCAACTGAACCCTTTCCAGAAATGCATCATGGCATCTCTCACTCTTTCCAGCTCCTTCTGCGTCTTGAATAACATGATACTTATGTCTGATGACACTTGATTTATATGTTATTTTTCTCTACTTTTCAAAATGATAAAGCATGCCACGGGTCTTTTGTGTTTGTTTGTTTATTTTGGGTTTACTTATTACATTCTAATGCAATGGAAAGTAATCTGTAGATGGTAAAATTATTTACATATTCCTATCTGAGAGTCTAACTGTTAAAATGGCATCTGACTTGCCTATTGTTGGTGCATCGTGGGAAGCTGGTGTGGAATCAGGGAAAGCCTGTGGTGCCAGAACTGCTGGTCTTTTCCCAATTACTCTCAATTATTTTCCTCAGCCCACACAGCTTGGACAAATGTTTCAGCATGGAATTATTTAGAAGTATGGAAGAAAACCTTCTTTCAGAATATCCAGTGTTTTGCTGACTCAATTTTGAGACTATTATTTCATTCTAGACATTTGCATGAAACCATTTTGCATGTAATGAGTATTCAACAAATATTTGTTCAATTAAATCAAATGCTTTATACATTTTTGTTCTTGCTGTTGCCATGGGCAAGTCTGAAGAACAAAATACGTTGGTATTATTCTGCATTTGATTTGGAGCCAACCCCTCTGTATCCTGTAACCTTTTATGGAGGCTATAATCACACTTGGTTCTGTACTGGAGCCTGGACAATCATAAAGCTAGAGATCACTTCGAAATCAACCAGCTTTCCACACAGCTGTTGTACTGTCTTTTGAAAAATTTCAGATGTGGGGACTATTCAGTTAGAAAAAAAACAGTAGTCTCCATCAAATGATATAATGAAAATGCAGATTACTTCTAATCAGGGAAAGGAGAAAAATGCTTTATAGTTGCAAACTACTTTGATCTAATCACACTGCTTGAAAATACCTATAATGGTTCGCAAAACGATTATGATCTTTTCAAACCTCTAAAATGCACAGGGGATCACCTCTGCTACAAACAAAGCAATTCCTCAGACTAATTCAACTTAAGGTAGCACTTAAAGATCACTTAGAGTCATCTGGCATGTCTCTCTGAATGAAATATCCAGCATGTGAGCAAGACATGAGTCTTGATGCTGGGTAAAGATCAGGCAAGTGGCTGTGAGGTGTGAAAATTGCTCTTGATTGTCCATCAAGCCTTACCTAGAGCATTGAACCATATAGAATGCTACCACTTCAGCCAGAGTCCCTTTCATTGACATGCTTTTCCAAAAAACATATGCCAAGCCATGGTTTTTCATGTAAGGAATCCCTTTCTCAAACAGAAAGTGACAAAGAAAAAAGTTGAAGGATTATTTAAACAGAAACTTTTGAAACCTGTGTGTGTGTGTGTGTGTGTGTGTGTGTGTGTGTGTGTGTGTGTGTGTATTGCAGCACAGCACAGAGCCTTCAAAAATACACCTCAGGAAAAATTCATTTCAATTTTATTTCACCAGGTAGTATTTTTCTTAAACCGATATTCCACGATTATAGTTTTCTTTACATGGTTTGCCAGGTACTTCTCTGGACTGTAAGCTCCAAATGCAGGGAATATGCCGAACATCTGTGGTTATTCTCTTCTTCCTGTTGACATGAAAGCTAGTTAAGGGTTTGGTATCAGAAGCACCCTGTCTCATGCTCAGGTATTGGCAAGTAACTGGCTTAATTGAGTAGTCCAGTATGGATCTTTCTCAGGTTCTAAAGTCTCTACTAGTGTACTACTTAGATGCTGAACATAAAACTGCAAACATCCTCTGGCTAGAATTTCCAACTAGAAAGTTTGGGTTGTAAAGACTGTAATTATCTGGCATTCTCTCTTGAGGCAAAAACAACAACATTTACCTTTATGTTTCAGAATAAAGTTTTGGAGGAGCATTTAGTGAACATGTATGCTTAGTTTGTATGATTTTAGTGCATATTGTTTTAAGGTATATTGTGTCCAGTTTAGCATTTTATACCCTCAGCATGCAAAGATGATCATGACATGGACCATAGAAAATTGTTTGAGGAGTCAAGTTGAAAAACCAAGTGAATACCACCCAAACAATGAAATATCATGAAAACACACTGATATCATTAATTTTGCTCTGTGGAACTTATTTACTAAGTCCAAATTGGAGGACAAAAAAACTATGTGACCCCCACTATTGATTTTAGTTAATGTTTATTAGTAAATATTTACCCAGCACCTACTTTGTCCCAGCAACTCTCCTAGGCTTCTAGGCAAAAAGGGATGCAATTAACCAAGAGGAACAAATGCACCTGCTCTGTGCTGTTTATTTTCTAGTGGAGAAATGATGTATATGATAATTTACTTATAAATAAATAAATAAAATAGAAGAGATAAATAAATAAAATATGCACTAGGTTAAAAATAAAACAAAAAAATCAGAAAAGGCAATACTAAGAATCTATGAGGATGACAACAGCTCATGCAGGTACAAGTACAGATTAGTTGGCTAAGAGAGGTCTCACTGGGGATCTTCTGCCAGAATCTCCTGGGGAGGACAGTTGTGTTGCTGACATCTCAATATTACCTCATAGATACTCTTCATAACAAATCTGCTAAACTGAATGCTATACTTTTGTTCCCAGAGATTAAGCAAAATGGAATAAAAGGTAGCATCCAAATTAGAATAATAAAGTATTCTCAATTTCCAAAGGAATTATCTAGTCTAGAGAAAATCTTGAAAATCTTGAAAAATGAGCAGAAACCAACCCTAGAAATTATAAATTCAGCAATGTAAAAGCTATGAGATCCATATATCAGACATCAACTTATTCCTTTTTCCTAGCAAGGAACAAAGCAAAACTAAATTGAAAAGACAATTTCATTTACAGTAGTAACAAAAAAATAACATTTTAAAGCTTAATGTGAAGCTATAAGACAAAACCACTGAAAATTCCAAAATAGTGCTGAAAGTTATTAAAAGCCTAACTAAACAGAAAGTCTATGATCATATGCTGGAAGAAGTTTTATAACTATAAGATGTTTTAATACTGTATAAAAGCTCTTCTTAAGTGGAGTTGAGAACTTAAAAGAAATAGCATTTTTATAGAAAACTATTCAACAAAATGTACTGCAGCAAAGATAAACTGACAACAGAAACAACAGACAGTGGTACAGAGTCAAGAGTCAGCCAAGGGAAAGCCCTGGGTCTCTACAGCTCCCCAGTAACTTATTGTTATGAAGTCTTTACATACCATATGGTACTTATGGTAATCTATTTCATAAAAACAGAGAGAAACATTCAGATTTCCTGTAATAAAATCAACCCACTGTTTTTGAAATCTAAAAAAAAAACCCAAAAATTAAAATTGTAAAGTCAGTCATTTATAAAAATGAAGACAAAATCATAACGAAAATGTGAGTTAAGATACTAAAACTGCATTTGACAATCATGACAACTAAATGGAGTCCAGTTATTTCAGTTATTTTTAAACACATTTTAACACTAAGAAAGCCCTTGATAGAATCCATCATGTTAATTAAATTTTATTCATAGATGAATAAAAGACTACTAAAGTTCAACTTGATTTTATACATTTTAATTTGCAATTAAATGTAATTATACATTTTACAATTTCAATATTATAGGTATTTCTTTTATTCATAATTGAAATTTTCATTGTATGCACTGTATTGCACGTGTGTGTGTGTGTGTGTGTGTGTGTGTGTGTGTGTCTGTGTGTGTACAGGGTGCTCTCTTTTTCTACCTTTATATGGATTTGAGGATTGAACTCAGGTCACTGGGATTATACATCAAGTGAATACCTACTGAACAATCTTATTGGATAATAGCAACAAGTGTAGTAGTTAGTTACTGTATCAGTCTGCAAAGAAGACATAGTCACATTTTCGTAGATATAAACCCTGGCAGACCTCACTCATCATGGAAAGCAGCCTACTGGACAGTGGAACCCTAAGTGCCTCATCTTAGGGGTTTTTATTGATACCTAAACTTCTCAGGTACTCTATTGATAGAATGTGCAGCAAGAATAATTAAACATCTTTTACATAAAGTCAACACCTACAGACAATACAAATGCCAAGGCCCAGGCAGCCCAACACCCAACAATGCACACAACAACCATTTTAAACATAAATAAAAATAAACTTCTGCAACAAACAACAAAAATATAAACATCTCTCAATGTCATCAGGCATTAATTCCAGGATGTCTGTCTACAGTTTTTCTACCTCCTCATTTAAATGGGATAATATTTGCATACATCCTATAAATATCCATTTTCTCCTGTAACTTAAATCATCTCTAGAGTATATAATACATAACATAAATGTAATGTAAATTATAAAGTTGTTAGGCTATATAGTTTAGAGAAAAGATGATAAAAAGAAAAGTCTGAGTATTTTCAATAAATAATATTGCTTCTTCTAATACTGTGAAGAATAAGATGGGGATTGCACTAGATCTGTAAATAGCCTTTGGTACCAGAAACCCAGCAAACTACCCAATGCTAGTAAAGTCATAGTTGTTGGAGGAGAATCTACAACCACTAATTTACTAAACCAGGATAATCCCTAACAATAATTCATAAACATTTATCATTATACACACAGATAAATAGAATCCTCACCTCTCATCAAGAAAATTCTCTTTGCATCAACAGAGACCATTACAAGAAAACCAAAATCAATCAAAGTGCATAGTTATGGAGCCCAGTCATGAAGGATACATCTACAAAGCCCCACACCCCTAAGGCTCAGGAAACATAGCAGAAGAGGGGGAAGAAAGATTGTAAGAGCCAGAAGATCACAGAGTTTGCTGTAAGATTGTGTCTCCTAGTAATGTCCAGATCTACACCCATAAAGATTCACCAGCAAGACTGCACAAATGTGAGCTGAACAAGAATGACATCAATGTCACATTGGATGGAAAAAAACATGAAGCCTCAACTCTATACAAAGATTTATGGACTACTGAGAAAAGCTGAGAATGGAAGGGTAACTATTTCCAGGGAAAAGCACACAAACTGGTTGTCCAGTACCAAGTGGTCAAACCTGAAAACTTACATATAACTAACTTTATACAGACTGAACAGGTTATATTTAGAAATATTCATGCAATAATAATTAATGTAAAAAGAGGCCATGAATTTGAAGCAGAGTGGAAAGAGGTATAATGGAGAATTTGGAAGGAAGAAAAGGAAAAAAAATGTGTTGTTACATTATAATCTCAAGAATTTTGTGTTCAAATATCTATTTGTCTAGTTTTTGTTCATTTGATTGCTTGTTTGTTTGAGACAGGGTCCCACTGTTTGCTATTTAATTTTGGTTAGCTTAACTCACTATATGCTCAAGTTATCTTCAAATTCACAGAAGTACTCCTGCCTCCAAAGTAGTCATATTTATAAGTATAATTTTGGCTTTAAATAGTTTCATCTAGTTAGTAGATGAATCCATGGATACATAGCCCTCTGAGATCAATAGATAGATGATAGATGATTGAAATATGATAGATAGAAAGATAGATATAAGATAGATAATAGATAATTGATAGACAAATAACTGATAGATAGATGATAGAAGATAGATAATAAATGATTGATAGATATATGATAAATATGTGATGATAGATGATAAGATGATAGATTATAGATAGATGATAGATGATGATGACCAGTAGATATATGATAGATAATTAGACAAATGATAGATACATGATAGGTAGATGAAATATATAGAAATGAAATATAGATAGATTGACAATAGATAGATGATAGAGATAGATAAAAGACAAATATATAAATAAACACATAGATATCCTCTAATATTTCTTGATGCATTAAACATTATATTAAGCATATTAGTAAATGCAGTTAAACAAAAAGATGGGATGCATTTCAACTGAAAGGAAATAATAATATATTAAAGCAAGCAAATATTTAAACCTTATAAAAATACACTTGTATTCTAGTACACATAGAGTAATAAATGCCATGATATAAAATCAACATTAAAGACATACATGCAATAATGTTAGAACATATGAAAAAAGAGGCCCCATTTTCCCTACTGAATAAATATATGATAAATAAATAAAGGAATGATTTTTCTAAGATCAGATGATGACATGATAAAATACTGCTACAGTCTGGTTTCCTGTCAAAGCATATACCAAAGGCTTAAAACCTGATACCTGTGAATGAATCTGGCTGCTTTTATAAACAGGCTCTTAACAGATATAATCTAGTCAAGATGGAGACACTGGTTAGTTCTGAATATGTGACTAGTATCCTCCTACAAAAACAGATGGACACTGAGGGAGAAGACCATATGTGCTTGATGACAAAAGCAGAAACTACATTAATCTACAACTGAAGAAGGCATCCTAAGGCTTGCTAGAAAGCAACAGAACCTGAGAAAAATGAGGAATTACTCTAGCAACTTAAAAGGGATGTGGAGCTGTCACCACGATATGATGCAAGGACAGTAATCCTCTGTGTCTTCTAGGCACCAGCTACTGTATCTTGTGGCAACTCTATAAAATAATGAAAATAACAATATTTGCTAAGTGAATATGCAAATGTGGCATAATTTCTAGCTTATCTGGAAGCAAAACAGATCAGAAGAGCATGAAAACACTTTGAAATTAAAGGAGAAAAATGGTTACATGCTGTCCTTACCAAACATTAAATATACTATTATATAATAAAGTTCCTATAATTAAAGCAGTATGGTTTTATAGCAAACATATAGAGAAAAATTTGCATAACAGGGTAGAAAAAGATCTCAGAAGTAAGCCCAATGAAATATAATCCAATGTGTGATAAATGTAACATCTTGGATTATTGAAAAAAACGGATTTTTAAAACAAATTATTTGGTAATAACTAAGTAACTATGAATACATGTGTTACATTGTCCGTGGGATAAATTGAAAATGAATCCTAAATTTAAGTTTAAATAATCACATAGCCATTAAATAAAATTCAGATCAATTATTTTATAACTTTGAGTATGGAATTTTTTTCTTAACTCTATGTTTATATCCAGGGTAAAAGGAAAAAGAAAGTTAAACAATATTACAATATAAGCAATTGTTTTTATAGGAGTCTAGAGAGACAACGCTGCTGTTTAAGCATGTATTACTCCTTCAGGGGCCTCATATGCACAGACCCACATAATGACAAACACATACACATAATTAAAATGAATCTTTAAAAAACTAGACATAGATTCAGGCCAAAAGACAGTTTATTCTTGGGCTAATTTAATCACTGGTTCTTACCTGGAGCCCTGGAACATTTCAGCCTTCGTACAATCTAGAACATTTAAACCTATAAACAATCTGTTCAATCTTTGACACTTACTGCTGACTGAGCCACTTTGACTAGCTCCTTCTGAACTCTGTCTCTTCTGGTTCAACACATTTGCTGATCTGACTCAAACTCTTCTTCCAAGCTGACTGGTTCAAACTGACCTTCTGAGCCAGCTAACTGTTTCTGATTGAACTCTTCTGACTCCTGTTTACTCTGACTGCCTCCAACCGAACTGCTCTGCTTGGCTTCAAACTGACTCTCTCTTCTACTAATTTCTGCCGAGCCACCTCTGTGTCTCTCTTTCTCTCCCTGAGCTCTCACTGCTCCATACTGCCTCAGTCAGACTTTCTGCTTCATCCTCAGTCAGACCCCTTTATTGTCTCCCAACTGCCTGTTTCAGACTGTTCACCTCATACTGCCTTCTGTAACTGACTTTGCTATAACAAACTGATTGTAAGTGACTCTGCTGTAACTGAGTCTGCTCTAAGCTGAAAGCCTGCCCCTTTCTCCTGAGATTTCCGTGTGTCCTCACTCTGACTCACTCTGCTAACTCTTCCTCTGGTTAGTCACTTTGCCTGCCCTTCACTCTGACTCATCTCAGACATCACTTCCAATCAGACACTGACTCCTTCTGAGCTCCCAAGTGCTGGGATTAAATGTGTGGACCATCACTGCCTTCTGGATACTGGGATTAAAGGTGTGTACCAACATTCATGACATTCTTTCTTCATTCCATCTGGACCACACAGGCCTCTGAATGTGATTCCTTCATATAGACCCCTGGAATATAGAGCCTTCCTAGCTTTTACACATGCCTATTCCTCTACAAACAGCAAAAAGGTACCATGAACAAACATGTTTATCTGTGAAATATAATACGGTAGAAAAAGCCATTACTAAATACTGATTTATTGACTTATTTAGTTATTTACTTAAAACGTGGCTTGCACTGTTTATTTCCAGCCATGATTTCACCTTGATACCTGGAACAGAAAATGACTTGAAGAAAATAGATGAAACACAACAGGTCGTTGTCCTTAGCAACCTGACCTCAAAATCTTACACCTGTTAGCTGTAACTTATGCCTTTGAAAAGCAAAAGTCCCCAAGTAATCTGCAAGGTATGCTTCTGGAAAATCCTGAAAGCTTGCTTGCTCACACCACCTTGTGGTTTTTGAGCATAAAATGAGAATGCAAACTGGACTCTGGACTGAAGTCTTCCAGGAGATGTCCTGGCTACAGTTCATCTATAAAAATCATCTCTCTTCCATTCTCACTGGATCAGAGTGCTGATTTCAGAGAGATTCCCTCAAGAGTTCCTCAAAATTGTTATCCCAACCTTCATGAGATTGAGAAAGGAGGATCACAAGTTCGAGGATAGCCTGGGCTACAAAGAAAGAAAAATAAATTGAAACTAACCCAGTGAAAGCTACGATGAGGAAACTACATCTATCCTAATGAATGTGTATAAATATATTTATTTGCTGTGTGTCATATATTTGCTTTTAAGTACACATGTAAAAATGAATGGCAAATTAATGAATAATTGCCTCTTGCATCATAGAAGGATGAGTAAGACCACTACATAAAACGATAAGTATAAAAATGTATTATAAGCAAAATACCATAAAATGGCCTAAAATTAAATCTGGCAAAGGAGATTCATGCTTGCTCTCTAAAGTCATTCCACAGTTACAATCTCAGGAATACCAAATGCCTTGACCCTTTCCTAGCACGCTCATTTCTACAACTCATTTTACACCCCAAATGAGCTGTAAAATTGAAAACGAAAAAGGGCACACCTTTCTATCTATTTGTCTTTTGTTAAAATATCATTGATGACTTGTTGAAACATACCTCTCACAGCTGAGTCATCTAACTTTCATGGACCCAGTGGATTTTAAAAGAACTTGATTTTCCCGTTGTAGGTTTTTAGCTCTAAAGTTTCTGAAAACATTGTCATTTTTCTTCCATTTCTGAGCCTCCTTTGCTAACTGCCTCATGGCAGATTCCTGGTTCTTTATGTGAGAAGTAAACATGCTGTCAATTAATTCCCAGAACTGTCATTCACCCTTCAGCTTTTCTCCTACTCCTCTTAAATGCTACGTCAACCATTTTGTTTTATGGCAGTATTTGTCTCCTGTCTGTTCTCATATTCATAAGTAAGTGTTCTTTCATCTTTCTGCTGAGTTCCACAACTGCTCCTTCTAGAGTTATGAATCAGTAACTTGGTATTTTGACTGACTGTTTCCAGGTGACCATCTACATTGCTTACAAAAAGAGAGGGTTCTTTCCTCTGAGCACACACTTCATTTCCTGTTATGCACTCAATGTGTGTGACTATTCCATTTTCCCACAATGTTCTAACCCTCAATGTGATTTCACTCTGAGACGGGGCCTTTGGGAGGTAATTAGAATTAGATGTGGTCGGAAGGGTGGGGTTCTCGTGATAGGATTAGTGGCCTCATAAGTAAAAGGGGATATTTCTTTTGAATATGCACCTTAAGAATGTATGGTGATAAAATAAAGCACTCTGTAAGCCAAGAAAGAAGCTCAAGCCAAGAACCAAATTAAGTATCAAGATCTTGGATTTCTCAGCTTCTAAAACTGAAAGGTGTGTGTTTAAACCACCCAGTCTATTGTGCAGTCACTCATTATGGTATTTGAGGAGACCAAGATACTGCTTTTTTTATTAGATACTCTCTGTTGTCAACTTTCAACCACATTTTCTGTCAACTATTTTTGTACTTTACTCTGATTATTTAAATATTACCCCTCAACTTTCTATGTATCACAGAAACAAATACGTCTTCGTCACCATTAATGTAAGTAATAAGCTTGGATGGCTTCATTTTAGAGGTGCTTCAAGCCAGTTTAGGTAAGTCCATCTACAAATAAACAGAAAACACTATACCACATTTGCTGACAACCTCAAAATCTATACCCACCCATCCCCCAACACACACACACACACACACACACACACACACACACACACACACACACACACACTTGCTGCCTATGCCCACCCAGAACAAACAAAAAGTTTAAAATAGAAAAATATTGAGATTGAAGATTGCCTACTCTGTAATCTTTAAAAATAAACAGGATGTAAAATTTAAAAATGAACTCACATACTATTTTTATTGATAAAAAAAGATAAACATAAATTACCTAGGAAAAGATAAGACTTAGGTAACATGTAAGAATATACCCTCCTGATTACTCAGATAATAAGGAGAGGGAAGAAGGGGCTCATGTTAGGCTATAAAGACCTTTTTCTGTGCACAATGTACCTGCCCTTTTAGGCTAGACATCTGACTTTGCAAATTCATAAAATAATCTGCCTTGGTTTGGATACTCTGAGTCTCCAGTGCTCATACTATGAAATGCAGGCGCTCTTGTGATGAACTGAAAAATCTTTATTTCTCACAGTTGGAGTCAAATTTCATTTTTGTTATTAGGAATGTTTCATTCTCAAAGTTTATTAACGATAATATCATTTAAATGCTTGTAGTTTTTTGACAAACTTAGAAAAAAAATTTGTTCTCGAGTTTCCTTTACACAAAAGCTATAAGATTTTAAGCATTCTAAATATTTCATGCAGTAGCTAATCTTAAAATGATAAAAATTGTGCTGGTTGGTTTTTGTCAATTTGATAAAAACTAGAATCACCTAGGAAGAAAGGACTTCAGTTGAGGGATTATTCCCATCACATTGGGCTATGGCCAAATCTATTCTACATTTTCATGACTCATGATTGATACAAGTGATACCGCCCATAGGTGGAAGAATGGTCCAGAGCTGTGTAAAAATAGTAACTGAGCAAGCCAGAGGAAGCCAGCGACTAAAGCAGCTTTCGTCTGTAGTACCTGCCTCTGTTCCTGCATGAGTCCTTACTTCTCTCAATGATGGAGTATTGATCAGGACATGTAAACCAAATAAACGCTTTCCTCCCTTAAGTTGTTGTTGGTCACTGGGTTCATCATAGCAAGAGAAGCAAACTAGGGAACTAATAATTAACAGGTGTGTCAATATTTTTATAAAGATTTTCCTGCATATAACCCAAACATGGTTCTACAAACCATATCCTTTCATTTCCCAGTGATGCAGGGCATGTTTATATTGCAATGAACTCTCTGGCCCTGTACCTTAGGACCCACAAAGTCAAGTGTAAGGAATTCTGAATCCCATTCTTACAACAGGATAATGTAAATAACTCTAAACAAAAGTTACTGAGAAATATAAACATATCCCCTAATTCATTTTACCCTAAGTGTAACCTAAACATGCTTCAACGCCTCCTAAGAGCAGGGAAAGTACAATGAAGGGGAAATCGATGTGAGGGGTCAATGATTCTTAACCTTTTGTAATGTGAACAGTTTGCTTTTAAAAATGATCTTTAAAAAAATCCAACCATGTGGATTCGATGAATTACTAGGACCTCTCCCAAGGAAATAAATGTGCCAATTTGTTTAACTTTTAAAACTTCATGGTAATTCCATCTGGGAATAGAATGCATAGCACTAGGAAAAGAAATCAGAACTTATTAAATTCATTTTTGAAATGACCTTGTGGAACACAGGATTATCTTGAAATCCTTGTGTAGCTTAGGCTGCCCCCTAGCCCTTTCTGCCCCTACCTCTGAATCTGAGATCTCAGATGTGCACCACCACAACTGGATTAGGAATCAGAAGTTTGAGAGATTTCTTTCCGTTTTTAAATTGTTATTCTCCCTCTCCCTCTCCCTCTTCCTCTCCTTCTCCCTCCCCCCTCCCTGTTCTCTAAGTGGGAACCTGATGGCCAAGAAAGCCAGAAGAAGGCATTGGGCATTGGGCATGCTTGAACAAGTGGTTGTGAGCCATCTGTGGCTGAGAACCAAACACTAGTCCTCTGAAAGAGCAGTACTAGTCTTAACCACTGAAACACCTCTCCAATACCAGTAATCAGAACTTTAAATCCATCTCATTTCTGCCCATGAAAATTCCACAGAATATAGTGAGACACTACATATGAAGACTTCGATATGATTCTTATTAAGAATTTCCACAAAGCCATTGGATGCGTTGGTATCCGGGCCAGGGTGAAGGCACAGCACTGATGAGAAGAAACACAGCTAATAGAGAAGACAAACAAACCCAGCATGGTAATTTTATCTCTCAAAATTTAACAGCAGTTTAGACTCAATCATTTGTTCAGAGTTAACCAGACAGAGAACCCGTTAGTCTTCTCCTGTTATAAAATCAGGGGATGGCAACAACCTCTGCATTTATGTGCACTTGTGACTCTCATGGCATTTATCAGTTCCTTCCGCTATAACCTGGGATAGTGTTGAGCATGTGTTCTGGGCTTTACAATTTTCAAAAGTTCCTTCCAATGTTCCTTTCTTAGGGCACACTTCCTAACATTATAAAATTGTTTGAAGTGCATTTGTGAAATGCTGATAATTTACAGCTCTGTTTCTCTGGTCTAACAAACTAAGCACGTAAACTGAGAAGCATTTCCTACTTTAAAGGATGTGATTTTAAATTGTCCTCAACTAAATCACCCAATAAATGAACATCTTAACCTTATAATATTACATTTTCCTAGATCAAATCCCTGGGCAGGAAACAATAAAATATTATGAAATCAGATTAATACACAAGTTAAAAGAATTTCTGTTATTATAAAAGAAGCAGAGGCCTCATTTTATTTTCCGGAATCAAACATTACTGCAGAGCAAACCATGTCTAAGGTTTCAGCACCGTAGTTTTTTGCAGCACATACAAAACTAAACAAAGATGCAGTTTACCAGATCCATCTACACAACAATGAGCTTCTTCGGGTTTTAGAGGGAAAACCTCCCATTATCCTCACACTGGCCCTTTTGCATGTCTTTTATGGATGTAATCATTTCACAGTCCATTTACTTTGACTTCAGTCAGGAGTCCCATAGCTGGCAGCCCCTTAATTTTCAAAGACATTTCCATTCTTAACCCAAATGAGAAGCTCATGTTCTCTAGTTTATAGAGTACAATTACTGGAGGTACAGAAGTTTGGAGCTTCGGCTCCTGGCTTCATCACTCTGGCTACTTTATATCCATTTGAGTAAAGGAAAAAAATTAAAAATGAAATTCCACGTTACATTAAAATGCTAAAACTGAATTTTGAAAATCAGAAAATGTGGCTAAGTGGGCATAGTTTGTATTTATTTCATGTTTACAGACTTTTAAAATAGAAATAATAAAGATTAATAATAAAAAATTATACTTAATTTTCTACCTACCTTACATTCATATTTCCACAATCTGCATCTTGAGCATTGGAGAAACTGTAGTAAGTAGATATCATTTACATGCACCAACTTTAAACTGTTTCAGTATTCGAATAAATTCACAATGTCTCACTAACACACCAGTCTGGAAGGTATTTTTGTAAACACACTGTCTGGGAATAAATCTTATACTCCATTCTGTGCTGATTCATAATCAATAAACCTACTCTTTGCTATTATTTACACAAAAAAATCATTATCCTGATGCAAGCCAGTGGCAATCTGAAAATTCTCCCTTTATGATGAATCTCAGGGAATAAAAGGAATGTCAGCTCTGCCTTCCAAACTTTGGTCCTTGTCACAAACCTTTTGAGTAAATATAAGAGAATGACAAATGGGGACCATGAATACTCACATTAGAAGTACATACAAAAGCAGTCAACAAAATATACAGAGAAAACATCGATTCAAGGCATGGAGCATGTGTCATAGAACTAAGGTCTAGAAATAACAAATAAATGGACTCTTGACCCTGTCATTGGCTAGTGTAATAGGCTTTCAACCTCTTGTCTAGCATCACTTTATGCTCCTCAGAATCACCAGGGTTCTGGTGTTTCTCTGCTTTCTCTTTTTTAAAGGGTCATTCTCTCCCATGCTACCAAATCCATGTCAGTGTCCACTTAATCTCTCCAACTAGCAGGATGCTCTGATGCTGAAATCTTTTACAAGTGCTTTAAGAAAGAAAAATATCCAATCCTGCTCTGAGTGTAACCATTTCAGGGACTACATCATATTTTTTATTATTTTTTATTATATATATATATATATATATATATATATATATATATATATATATATATTCTGCTTCTACTTGGAGACATGTGCATTCCCTCATGTCTGCCATCTTCTCCTCAGAATATGTGAATACAGTGTTCACTCAAAAGGATAAATGACTCAAAATATTCAAATATTCAGTGCTATAGAATTGGGAGAGGTGCTGTTTCCCTGTTACAATGGACTCTGGAATACTCTGTGCTGTGGTAGCAGTGTCCATCTCTAACATGGGAGGGCAATGGTAGTTGAAAATAAAAATTTGTTTTCATTTCAAATGTCCATTCTGGCCAGAAAAATAAATCACAAATAGTTTCCAGAATTTTTCATGAAGAGATAAATGAAAATTTTCCATCCATTTTCACATATAGACACAGAGCATAATATAGTGCCTATAAAGTACATTTAAAGAAACACTCTTCTGGGAAATTAAATAAATAGGCTCCCATAGAAAAATACCCCCTGATAATTTTCCATTTAAGTTTTTCATTGAAGCTGTTTGCATATAGAAATCTGTTTTGTCCAGAGAACTCTTTCTTATATTTATCATTATATTGTTTTTGAATATCTATTCAATATACCAATTATGATGGTTAATTTTGACCTTCAACTTAGTTGGGTTGAGAAATGCCTATATCAGTAAAGCATGCTCATGAATGTATCTGAGGGTTGTTTTCAAACAAGAATAGATAATAAGAACTCTGAATTAATCAATGATTTAATCTATTGATTGGTTAAAAAATGAGAGTATTTTGTTGGGAGAGAGTGGAACTATGAAGGTGATGTCTGGTTGGCAGAGGATCCCTGGGAGCCTAATCCTGTTCTGGCTCTGTTCAGTGACCATCCTGCTCTGTTTCCTGTCCCGCTAAGATGAGAGCTGCCCTGATGCCATACTCCTGCTGCCACCTTGATGGACTGAAATCTCTGCAACTATAGCAACATAAATCTTTCCTCCTTTTGAATTGCTTATGTCAGACCTTCTGCCATCCTGATGGGAAAACTCAGTATCACATAAATGCAGAAAAAGCTCAATTGCTAAAAAAAAAAAAAAAAAAAGGTAGCTGATTTAATATTCCCTGGGAATCTTCGGGTCCACACCTCTGAAAAGTCCAGGATTTTCTCCTTTGGTATCTGGCACTGTAAACTTTTTCTTCCCATGGAAAACAAGTCTGCATGGAGTTTAAGCACTTCTGTTAAAATGGGTCTCCATCTAGTCTCTCTAAGAAGTATTTCATGTTTAACCCTTCCTACTCTCAACCATTACCCCTTCTCTAAGTAAAAAAAACAGTGCTCTCATTTAAAGCAATTGTAGATCACTATCATAATTATTCTCTCCTTACAATTTCTCTTACCATTACTGTTAATTATAGTACCGCATGCATGCAGAACACACAGCACTAAAGAATACTCTTAAACTTTCAGAATCCCATAAGATTTGGTTCCTTAAAACTGTTCTGGTCCTAGGAAGGTTCCCTTCAGCCCACTCAATGCTTCTCCACAGTCCTTGCCTCTGTCTTGTAAATCACACATAAAATATAATTATAGATAAAACCCCTCTAGAGACAAACTTTTCATTGTCTCTCCAAAGTACATTTTGCTCAGGAATTAAACCACATCTCTGCATATCACACACCACTAGCTACAGTTTGGATCCTTGTTTTCTTGTGTTAAAGTGGCCGATTTCTACTCCCACTCTAAACTTTCTGAGTTGTAGTCAACTCTCCTGGTCATTATAGTTTTGATCACTTTTTAAGTCATTGATATAACAAGTAACTAATAAACATAATTATAGTAAAAAATGTTGAGTGGAATACATCATTTTGAAACTAAACAAATAACTTATTTACGGTCACTTAATTCTCAACATTTGAAAGCTATTTTATTCTCCTTGTATGCGTTACATCTATCAGTTCTGTGGCTTTTGGCAACAACCTTCTGTTGATTTTCATCTAATCCTTGATAATAACTGTTTTAGCTTCTTGTTATAAACCATCTGGCCTTTGAATTTTTAGCTATCATCACATGATATGAGCCTCATTCAATATGCCCAAATGACATTTTTCTCTGCTTTGAGTGCACTTGTTTTCTTTTCTTAAAATAAGAATTTTAACAAGAACAGGTGTGTCGAAACTGTGGTCTTTACCTTTTATACTAAAATTGTGCTTAAATCTTCTGCAATTAAGGTAGCAAATCTGAAGAGCCCGGCTGATTTCAGTTTCTAATTGTTTACCATACCTTTAAAAACTTTGTCTTTCCCCTTCTCTTTTCCTTCTTCCCAATCATCAATACATTTCGCTCTAGTGTCTCCCTCTGACTATAAATATTTGAGAGACATCCCTTCTGTATCAGAACATAGTAGCTGCTGAAAACATCACAGAATCTGAGCCAAGCATTTTCATTTGTTGTGGGATGCACGTTTATCACATATAGTAGTCACAAGGGATAGGATACTGTTGTGTAACAAGACTTTTCCTGGTGAGATGTAACACACATCACCAAAATATCACCCCAAATAAGGAGCCCCCAATAGGCAAAAATATAGACCACCAAAGTCTAAGTGACCCAGTGAGTTATATTAGAGTTACTTACAGGAATATGGGTGAGGGGTTACTTACATGAGCAGAAAAAACTCAAAGACAGCTACATCACCAAAGCCCACCCCAGCCAGTTCACAAAGTGGGAGCTACCCACAGCACACCTTGCAGGCAACTCAACAGGTTGAGGAGTATCCTTTCCAAGTGACTCAGTTGATCTAAACCTCTTCCAGGCAGCTAGCTGGTTTCTGCTTCTTTCAGACAGCCAGTCTGGTCTCAGGGAGTCTTCTTTGCAGTTTTCTTCCCTGAGACATCTTCGCATCTCAGCTCTCTCATCTGAGGAAGAAGCTCAGCTTTTATTGCTTATTCCGGCAAGGAAGAGCCTACTGAATGTGATCAGTTTCACAGACTTTCCAAAGCTATCTTGAGTTGTTCATCTTCCTTTTGAAAGAGCTTCTCTGCAGGGTGGACTGTTTCTATCCCAGAAGAAACTATCACACAACAGATACTCAGATACTCAAGTTGTCTCAGTACCTTTAGAATAAAACAGATTTATTTCACACACTTACACACACAAACACACACACAAACACACACACACATACACACACACACATACACACACACACACACACACACACACACACACACACACACACACACACACACTGGGGAGGGAGAGGGAGGAAGGGAGAGAGAGAGAGAAAGAAAGAGAGATGGGGAACTGAATGTCAGCATTACACTTAAGATCATCTATCTTCCAAAAGGGTGACTTTTGCTAGCTGGTCAGAGGTCATCCATGCTAGTAGTGTCCATGACTAGATTATGCAAAATGTATTTTTTTCCCTGCAGTCAGAAAGTCACCACAATCTGTCAACTTCTGACTTTCTTCACAACAGTGGAAATGGAATGCCTATTTGTTTCCCAACTCTCTATAAAGCTTAGAAGAGAGAAGGAAGGCTGAAATTCATAATATTGTGGATTGTTTTGGCAGCCTGAGAAGCCAGCTGTTGATTGGAGTTCCACACAACCAGCCAGGGATGTGAGTAGCTTTCTCTGGCATCTGTGTTGTGAATGACATCTCTGGATGAAATCCCCCAACAGCTTCTTGGCAGCTTAAAATATCCAGACTGAGATGAAAACATGGCTCTCAATATCTAAATGAGAAGCTAGAATATTTTGAACTTCGCTGAGCCAGCTTGAGATCTGTATACAACTCAGAATCTCAATCCAAATCTGAACTGATATTCAGCACCTACGAAATAGTGACTTACTTACGTGAACAGCATCTTTAACTGGTTTAGTGACACAATATCCCATTGCTTTAGGAGACAGGAATTCGCAGATTTTTTTCTCATCTCTTCATCTGCTTGTGCTTGTGTTTCCTCATCAGAACTGGCAAGTAAGAACTGTTACCTTTTAGAGTCCAGATTGGAGGTAAGCAGAAGGAAATTATCTTTTTCACTGCTGATTGCTGTTTAAATTGCAAAGACTGTACAGAAAAACATGCCTGTGTTCTGTTTACAGCACTTTATTCCTTTGCGGTACCAGTCTCCAATATTATACCACAGATCACAGGTTTGGAAAGGCTGCCAGACAGATTGGAGATTTGCTGCTCACACAATAGGGAGACAACACTTGCTAATAGGACATGTCTAAAACCAGGGCAGGAGATAAATAGGTGAATTAAGCTACCATATGCCCAGTCAATTAAGCACAATCCTAGCACATTAAAAAATGCTGATATGATTTAAATAGAAAATGCTTTGCTAAAGAATGTAAAGAAATGAAAATACAAATTAAATTATATATTGCTGACTAATTATAGAGAGTCATTGTGTTTTATAACTACTATACAAACATATTATCTCAGAAAAACATTTAAATTTCACAAGTGTTTTTGAAAATTCTTCCTTACTTCAAGGTTTAAAAAATAGATACAGTTATATATGTTTAGAAGTGTTCATGCACACATATGTAAATACATTTGACTATAGTGTAAATTGCTAATAAAGGCAAAAATGCTTTATTCCTAAAGCATAAATGTTTCCAAAGTAGAAGATAATATATTTGGAAAACTCATAGTACAATGGACAATATCTTCTTCAATATCAATATCGTAAAATTAGATATATTAAGAAAACATGGTTAATTTGTTTTGGGGTATGAGGGAAACAACACTTAAACATTTAAAAGTTTTTATTTCATTTAGCTTCATATAGCACATAAGCCATTTGATAATATCTTAAAAAATTACATTTTGTGTGTGGGTTTGTATCCTAGTCCCCACACTGGGAGCCCTGCTGGTTACAGGAGATGGCCTGTTCAGGATCCATACTTATCATTACTAAGAATCCTCACTAGAGTCCCTCATTGATCACTCCTTAACATCCCCCAACTCTTTTGTCTCTCCCTATATTGGTGATACCTCCAGAAGTTGTTGTTCAGGTTTGTTTTAGCTATCCTGGGCTTTTTGTTTTCCCATATGAAATTGAGTATTGTCTTTTCAAGGTCTTTAAAGAATTGTGTTGGGATTTTGATGGGGATTTTGTTGAGTCTGTAGATTGCTTTTGGTATGATGGCCAATTTTACTATGTTAATCCTACTAAGCTATGGGAGATCTTTCCATCTTTTGACATCCTCATCAATTTCTTCCTTCAAAAACTTGAAGATTTTATCATAGAAATCTTTCACTTGTTTGGTTAGAGTTATGCCAATATATATTATGTTATTTGTGGCTATTGTGAAGTAAAAATCCTTGACTATAACCTATCCCACTTGCAGGATCTGCTGAGGCAGTGGAGGGGCAGAACCCCACCCTGGCCTATTTCTGATGCTGCAGAAACTGGAGAGCCCACAGGTGATTCCTAATGATATTCTGCTCTGCTAATAGATAGGTGCCTAACGCAATTGTTATCAGAGAGGCTTCCGCCAGCAGCTGTTGGGAGCTGAGGCAGAGGGGGAAGAGGGACTGCAGGACCAGAGTGGTTGAGGACACCAGGAGAACACACTCCATGGAGTTAACTGAGGACTCTTAGAGGCTCACAGAGACTCAAGGGGAGAGACAGAGCCTGCGTAGGTCTGCGCTAGGAACTCTACATATATATCTTATGGTTATCTGGCTTCATGTTCTTGTAGAGCTCCTAAAAGTTGGTGTTGGTGGGTCTCTAAACCTTTCACCTTAAGACCCTATGCCTTCTGCTGTGCTGCCTGGTCCAACATTGATGTAGGGGCTCATGTCTGGCCTTGTTCCATCTTGTTATGTCTTGTTCAATTTGTAACCTTGGAAACCTTTCTGAGGGGAAGCATGTGGTGGAGGGGGGACTGGGTGAGAGGGAGGCAGACATGGGGGAAGCTGAGGATAGGGAGGGAAGGCTAGGGTGAGATTGTATTGTACAAGGAAAGAAAAAATAAATTAAAATAGAAAATGAATTTACTAAACAGAGTCAAAAAAAAGTTCGATTTTGCTAAGAGAATACATTTTGTTTATTGAATGCCTTCTTATTTTCACTCTGCTTGATTTTAATTATAACCATCTTTAAGACAATTTGTTAAGCACTTACTATACCAGCCATAAGAAAGTTACGCCATTGCCATTTCATCCTTACACAATCGTGTAAGGGGTTGTAACTGTTCTTACTAGTTACATAATAATCTAAACAAGAAAAATAAAAAAAAATAAAAAATCCCAGTGTCATCCAGTTAGTTATTCCACATTTAATTAACCCCAAATGTCATGCTATGAAAAATAAATGTATTCATCATTCTCAGGCATAGAATTAACTCCACAGTTTTCATGTTAAGTAGCAGGCAAGTATCTACAGCACTGATGCTTTAATTGGATGAATGGCAACTAGATCCACTGTGAGGCCTGCTCCTTCCCCTGATAATTGATGGCTCAGGGGAAATGAACACTGATTCATCAGCTGGTTACTTTATCGATAAAACTGATACATAGCATTTATCGTATAACTGATCAATAAACAGAGAGCCAAGAGAAAATGCCTCAGCTGTTTGTTTAACTCTCCATGCAGCGTTCTGTACAGTCAGGGCAGCACGCCCATGGTGAGCATTGATACATAATGGAGGAAGGGAATAGAAGGATTCGTGTAGAGACCAGGTCCCTTAAACTGGTCAGTACAATCAGCCCAACTCTCCTTTCTTGGGCTCTTTCCTAGTTCATCTGCCAGCATTTAATTCAGTGCAATACAAAGAGATTTTGAACAGCGATTCTTTACTTACAGAGGAATGGACAAAGAAGAAAATTCATAACCCTTGAAAATATTGGCTTGAATGGCAGTTACTTAAATAAAGCTAAATAACCCTAGATACTAACTTTATAACAAATGTTGTACGTTTCAAAACATTTTAAAATAACATGATGTTAGTAGATAATGAACTGTCAATGTGTTTAAAGCTAGTATTAACACACCATGACAGATACTCAGAGATTTATTAGCCGTTTATGTGATAACAGTTGTGCCCATATCTGTCTTAATGCGAGCAAGAGGTATTTACTGTTTAGAATAAAGCCCTAATCTTTAGAGGCAGACAGAAGGAAATTATCCTTTTCTTAGCAATTATATGTGTATTTGATGGTTACAAGGAGTCATATTTCATCCACTTTCTTCTTTGCCAGATTAAAGATTCATCAGACTCAACAGTCTATTAATCTCCCTCAAAATTCATTGCAACTGCAGAATTCTGATGAAGGTACACATTCACTTGTTTTGCTTATTGTCTTAAAATATCATTCTATTTGTGAAAATTAAATAGAGAAATAATAATTTCAGGAATATAAAATATCTTAACCTACATATTGACCTTCTCTAGTATACAGAATAAGAAACGAAGTCTAAAGTGTTCTCTGATACTGTTTACAGGAGTTACTATAATTTAATCACAGGAATGCTTCACCGATTTTCTTTTCTCTTTTTTCCTTGTCTTCTTTTTTGTGCTTTTATGTTTTCGTTTTCTTATTGCTGCTGCTGTTGCTGAGACACGGACTCTTGGAGCTCAGAATGAGTTTTTGTTCACTATGTAACAAAGGTCCCTTGTACCCCTCACCCACCTGCCTCCATTGAACAAGCTCTGGCATTGCAGGTAAATGACACCAGGCCTGGTTTATACTGTGCTGAGGACTAAATCCAGGGCTTCATGCATGTTAGAGAAATTTCTCTACAGACTGAACTATGTGCCCAGCCCTAAGATATATTAGAGAAGTTAGAGAAAAATTAGAGAAATATCTAGACATAGTAGAGAAAATGAATTTTTAATGGTCTCAATATAGGATCACTTCTACCTCTCTGTCACACCTTTCAATTCCTCTTGCTCTACCAAAATTTCTAACATTAAATATTAATCATTTTATTTTGTTACCTATTGATATTAACTGGGGATGCCTGTGTGATCATGAGTTTGGAGTTATCTGTCAGAGCTGGACTGAACAGTGCGTGCATAGCTAAAGACAACAGTCTGCTTCTCAATAAGTCTACCAGTAGCCAATAGTTCAGTGGTCCCTCCCCTTCAGTGATACATTGTTAATAGCACTGGTCTTGTATAGCCCCAGTGAAGATAGCTACCTTCGTGAGTTAATAATTGCAGTAGTTACATTGAGTCTAAAGAATGGCATCCCTTACTCCTACATCCTGTCTTCTAGTTCTTATATTCTTCCCTTTCTCTCCTCTGAAATGCCCAATAAGTCTTCAAAGGGATTTTATAAAAGAGTTGGTTAGGACCAGGCCCACAACTACTGTTTATTGTCTACTCTTGGGCAGCATGACATTCTGCAAATACTGCCATGCTTTGAAGGGAAAGGCTTTTCTGACTGAGGCTGAGGTAGACTTCTGTATATGGATATAAGGATAAATATTTAGAAGGCAGATTATTGCCTTGTCCCTTTAGTTTAAAATGAATAATAAGTTCTTCACCTTGGCCTACAACCTGCCCAGACCTGTGTTGTTATCCAAGCTCACAGTGCCAGCCCTGGGTTACCAACACCCTCATCACACTCAGAAGACCTCAAATTCAGTCACAGGGCAGTTCATTACCCTCCCACAGTCAAGTCACTATTGTTCATGGACATGTCTAGCTCAGTAGATTGGACTTCACTTCATGGAGTTCACATTACGACAAGACTGACAATACGTTTTCTCACTCAGCAACCCTGAGCACTCTCCCGAGGGTGGGTGATCAAAAGGAAGAAATTTCTAGCTCCATGCCAGCCTAATGCCTCCAGAGCTTACAACCAGGGTATATGTTGTCTTCTGTAATACAATCTTATCCTCTAGTCCTGGGAGGCAGCCAAGAGGACTAACAAGGGTTTCTTGGGCTTCTCAGTATTTCTGACCTACTCCTATGGTGGTATCTCATGAGAACTATGCTAGTCCTTCAGTTTCCATGAGCAGTGTTATTCAGTCATACAGGGTAGCTCCCTTCAATCCTTATTTTGCCTTTTTTATTTGGATTACAAAGCAGTAAACTTCCATATGGCGTCTTTATTCTCTTTAATCCACCTTCCCTTCCCACAACCTCATCTCTCCAATCTTTGCACCTCCCTCCCTGTTTATACTACCAACACAGTCCTCCCCTTATTTTTCTTTTACATATGTTCAACTATCCTCCCTCCTTGGAGGTACCTCCTACACCTCATATCCCCTTCCTACTTTTCTGGATTCCATAAGTACATCTCCTTAAAGAACTAAAGAATTGAAGCTAGGATCCTCATGTGTCTTACTCACTTTTCTATTGCTGTGGAGCGATATCATGACAAGGCAACTTATAAAAGAAAACCTTTAATTGGGGTCTTGCTTATAGTTTCACAGAGTGTGTCTATAGTTATCAAGGTGATTTCTAAGTCAGAAAGCAGGCATAAATGGTCCAGGAGTAATATCTGAGAGCTCTCATCTTGAACTCCAAATTGGAGTCAGAAGAGAGATTAGGTCTTGTGTGTGACCTTTTAAAACCTCAAAGACCACCCACAATGAAACACCTTCCCCAACAAGGCCACATCTCCCAATTCTTTCCCCAAGCAGTTCCACAAACTAGATACCAAGTATTCAAATATATGATCCTATTGAAGGAAGGCATTCTCATTCAAACCACACAAGAAGTGAGAGATAAAATGCAACATTTATCTTTCTGAATTTAGTTTACCTCAATCAGTATAATTTTTCTGATTCTATTCATTTCCCTACAAATCTCACAAATGTCCTTTTTCTTTCAACTGAAATAAATTTTATTGTGTATATGTTCCTCTGTTGTATAGCAGTTTCTTCTGAATTTAAACATTCTTTCCAAGAGGGAGGGGGAAGATCAAGAGAATCAGGAGGGAAACAAAACCTCACATGTCTGGAAAATGGAAACCTAAAAGGTATTGAAAGCCATCTCCTGCTTTAAGAGGAGTAAAAACTGCTAAGGGAGAACTCTGATCAGCCTAGCTGCAGAGCAGAGATTCTCCAGCTTGTCAAGCTGACTGCAAAACGTTCAGTGAGTTCCAAGTTAAAGGCTTAGCAAGTTATCACCGATGTGGGCATATGTATTTTAGTGATGCAGCTGAGTTTTAGCTATACCTACTCCTGTAAGTAATGTCCTCACCCATACTCTTGTTAATAACACCAATAAAAGCTCATTAGTTCCCCAATTGAACTTTGGTGTAATTGCTACTAGCGACTGTTCTATAGATTACCCTTCTGTGGTGAGTAGAGTGTGTGTCTGTGTGTGTGTGTGTGTGTGTGTGTGTGTGTGTGTGTGTGTGTGTGTGTGTGTGTTGGACCTTCACTTCATACAACAGTGTCATAATTTCATTATCCATGCATCAGTTGATAGATAACTGAGCTGCCTCTGTTTCCTAGCCAGTGTGACTAGAGCAATAACGAGCACAGCTGTGCAGCTATCCTATCGTAGAGTATAAAGTCCAAGGACAGCATTCTTTATATTTACTACCAAAAAAAGAGAAATTTTTAAAAATTTTCCTACACAGGAAGTACTTTAGATGCTCCATTCAAATCCCCAGTTTCTCCAATCTGTCTTAAAATACTGCAGAGTTAAGGTCTCAAATGGTAGCTGGCAACCCAATCTAAAGCAGCAGCACTATCTTAGAAAACAGTACAGATAGATTATTGGTCATTTCCAGGCTGAAATCTTGGAAGTCCTGGGCAATCCCACCAGCAGTCATGAAGAACAGTTTACAAAGGAGTTAATTCAGAGCATAGGCAGAGAACCTTTGTGGGATTTCGATGCTAACTCTTGCTTTAACTGTATTTGTTATCATTTTTGTAATATGCTGGTTGTGCTTTCAAATTGCATAATAAATTCATTGGAGGATTTTCTGAATATATTCATATCCTTCAATTAGATGGGCAATTGAAAAAGTTATTCCTCTAAGAATGAATGTGATAGAAAATTTTACTTGTTGGCTTTTCATCAAAAACACCATTGCATTTTCAAAGCAATTGTTTGAAGCAATCAGTTAAATATCTAAATTTTATATGGAGTTCTCATCTTTGGTTGCTCAAGGGAAGGCTGCATATAGTACCCTGCTGCTCTGAAATGAACATAAGCAAGGAAGTACAAAGAGAATTTAACTTTAAATAAGCTTACTGCTTAGCTATGCTCAGCAGTTATAAATGAATACATTTTAGGAGCTATGAATACTTTATCAGAGCCATTGTTCTTTTTCATGTACTTCAGAGGCATTCCAAGTATCAGAATCCCTAGTGATGCACACAGGAGTTCTCACCAGATACAGTTTGTCCTTAAAAGACTGAGGAAAGGTTAAGATCATCATGATGGTCATTACATAACACTGCAGCGTGACAACACAATACAATAAATTCTTGCATGTGCAGAGTGTAAGCAGCTGAGCTAGGGGTACATGCCAAAGACTGTAGGTCATGTAGATGGACAGAAAAGTTCAAAGATTTAGAACTAAATATTCAATTTATTAATTCAGAGCACTTCTTCTTACTTTCTCTTTCCTTTGGTTCCCTGCTTGCCTGGGATAATTGCCCATTAGCATGTCCACAAAGAAAAGTGAAGTGCTACTTTAGTGTTGCTGCAGTCCTTTACAATCTGATCTCCAGTGTATGCTTTTAAATTAGATATGATAGTAAAAATTGTATTTTGGAGACATCTGTGCATTGAAATCAAAGTTATTTAGGTGGCATTGTTCATCTGTCCATTCATTTGCTCTTTCCAAGGGCCAGTGTAGAACACTGGTTACAGATGAAAGCATTCTTTTGCTCAAAACTGAATTCTACCACTTTATTATGTGACCTTAGAGATTATGCTAGACTTTTCTCCCTATATTTCAAGTCAAATCATCATCAGAAAAAAAAATAAGCAGTAATAGAATCTTCCATGAAAGCTTCATTAAATGGTTGGACAGAAATTCCAATCCAGGTTTGTTGGTCCAAGCCTATAGTCTGAGTTTTTTTTTGGAGATAGAGATATGAGGTTAACTTGATCATTAGAAGGTCCAGGCCAGCCTAGGTGATATGGACAGATCCCAGCTGTAGAAAAAACTGAAACAATTTGGATAATAGTCAGGAAAAATTATGGAATAAACAAAGACTTCAAAAATCAAAAATCATGAAGCTGGTGAGATGGCTCAGCTGTTAAGAGCAGTGACTGCACTTTCAGAGGTCCTGAGTTCAATTCCCAGAAACCACATGGTGGCTCACAACCATCTATAATTGGATCTGATGACCTCTTTTGGCATCATACACTAATTAATTAATTAATTAATTAATTAAAAGTTTAAAAAAGAGTTTTAAAAGATAAAAAATCATGGCTTTTAATTTTAGAGCCTAGATTTCTACTTATTGTGTAAAAGTAGTATGCTAAAATGTTGGAATATGGAAACATATGACAGGCCTTCATTTGCTAAAGATAACTTAATAAAGAAAACAGAGGCTAATAATTATAACAGACTACTTGTGACAAAAATATACATGTAGTTATATAAAAGTTTATTGCATGTGCAGGGGACCATAGGAATGGTTTTCATTAGAGGATGCCATCTGAGTTTATTTCTAAACATAAATGATTTCCGAGCAGTCTCAATTGATTTCTATTAATTGGGTCACTTATTAGTACAAGAAGGCTTAGTTCATTCTCCCAACTTCTTTCCTGTCACTCATCTTATACATATGTGCTTATAATAACCGAAAGAATATAATATTCCACAGAGAAACACAAATAACAAAATAAAGAAAATAGCTGTAAGATATAGAATGCTTTTAAAAAAATGACCCAATATAACTTCCAAGTAAAAATTTAAGGGAAAAAAATCCCTTTGGAAAATACATGAAATTTCATTTGTAAGCAAAAATTCTAAATTACAAAGGACGGCTTTGAAGTAAAGTTTCAGAAAAGGTAATTAATAAGGCAGAAAATCCTGAAGCCACACACTCTTAATTCCAATTGTCCTGAGATAGTTAAACGTTTTAGAATATGGTTTCAGTTCCTGGAGTGCCTAAGCCAATATAATCGCCAATTGTAACTGATGAAAGAACCACCAGTAATGTTCTCTCATGGTGACCTTAAGAATGGCCATTTCACTAACTACATCAAAAGAATTCATGGGTTTATACATGAAAATATGCAAAAGTCACCCATGATACAGACCAAGTGCTCTGGGCTCAAAATTCTTTAAGGATGGTATTCAATTTTGAATTTACAAGAAGAATTCAATAAACCTCTAAAGTAAATGGAGATAAGAAATAAAGGTTGACTAGCTCTTGTTTAATCTTGACCTGGTTTGCTATAAACTCAGCTTGTAACCATGTAAAAGTATGTACTTCTGTTTGACATTTACAGAATCTCTCTGCATCGCACAGTTGAGTCAATATCTTACGTTGAGAACACTGTAGTTTCAAAGATTAATTCTATTCTGCATACAGAACACAATACCATGCAAGCTAACCTGAATTTTTTTTCATTTTACAAATAGCTCTTCTAAGATATATTTGAATGGCTTTCTGTTTCATGACAGCAACTGGTGAACTTTGGAGAACCTATAAAATTATTAGTCAAGCACTTGGTTCATGAGGATGGTTAAAATACTATCAAGAGGAATTTTATAAGATGTTAAAAACCCATCTTTTTTAGGGTGGAGGAGACAAATAAATATTATATGAAAGGCCTTTGAAAAGATTTGAGTAAAACTACCTGAACGCAAATTCTATTTTTATTGAAAGTAAAAGAAAAATCAGCAATTTTTCATGTTAGGTATCTTTGTGCTGCAAGACTAAAACAAAATATTCCTGAAGCCATATGCTCCCAAGAAATAGCTTAAGTTAATATAACTTCTGTTCTCAGAAACTTAAGAAAGAAGCATTTGAGACAAATATCAAATATGTCATGTTTCTTAAATAAGAATTGGAAGAAAATGAATTGCTTTATTACAGGGAAGCTGTAGCCCAAACTTAATAACCACAATTATATCCAGTGCTTATGGGCCTTCCCTTGTTGGGGGAAAAGACTTGACAGGTAACTAAAAGAGAGAACAAATTACTTCATTTTGTGGAAGAAAAGGGATGAGAGATGTGGTTTAGAAATGTCATGAGAGAGCAGAGCTCAATAGGAAGGCAAGAAAAAAATGAAGATTCCAACTTCACATATCTGGGATCATGTCTGAAGGGGAAAATGTCATTCTTGGGGATATCAGGAATTTAAGAAGACTGTCCAAGTGAATTCTCCATGACCCAGACCATCTGATTAAGGGGAAAAAATTGTCTTGTCACTCAGAAAAGAGTTCATCCACAAATTAATCAGTTTTATAAAAATTGATCCCTTAAAGTAAAAATGTCTTGGTAAAGAACAGAATATGTAACTCAAAATACAGGAGTAAATGTGGCAAGTGTAAAAATATATCCAGTTTGTCAGGTGGTGGTGGCACATGGCTTTAATCCCAGCACTCAGAAGACAGAGGCAGGCAGATCTCTGTGTTCAAGGCCAGCTTGGTCTACAGAGTGAGTTCTAGGACAGCCAGAGTTACAAGAGAGGAAAAAATCAATTTAAAAAAAAGGGGAAAAAGTATATATATATATATCCAGCTTCACAGTTTACCAACAAATTCATATCCAAAGAATGAGATACAAATACAATGTTTAATTTTTACGTGTTAAAAATAGAATAAGGCCAGATTACTTCCTCCTCCAGAATCTAGCACAGAAAGATTCCATCCCCATCTATCCCTTATTCTCAACCCCCATGATCTACTCTGGGTCCTCTATATCCAGTGCCCCAGACTAGACTGACATCCTACTATCTCCACTGCAACTTACTTTTACTATCTCCCAGAACCAATCTTACATTCACCACTCAGAAGTCCAGTCTGTGCTGCATTCAACCAGCTAGATATCCCACAACAATTTCCAAGGCCTAGTCCATTGAGTCTCCATGATCACCTATGGCATACAATGTTCCTGTCCTGCCATATCTAGCCTGGGTCCCACATCCAGTGCCTCCATTGCCTGTACTCCAAATGATCTCTAGGCTATAGCCAGAACACTCCCCAACTGTCCTACAACCCACAACCCCCCCATTGCCAAATTTAATCTTTCCTCTAGGCCATATTTACTGCTATACTCCAGGCTTGGAAGGCACATCCTAGACAGCAACTCAGCTCAGTCTCCTCTGTAAACCTAACTTCATCACACCCAAACCATTTCTAACCTCTAGGACCAATCTGTCTCCACATCCTCTCTTTTGCCTCAATGTGCTCTGTCCATATCAGACTTTGAACTAACAATATAAGTTTGCATGCCTAGTTGTCATCCCAAAATTACTAACAATACAATAGATCAAACCAATATCTTCTCTATAAAACCAACCAGCCTTGTAGAAGTATTTGCCAATGATTATTACCTAGAGAAAGCACAGAACTTGAAATTTAAAAGATAAGAATCATAAATTTCATGAAAGGTTTTGAAGAGTTTAAAAAAGATACAAAGAAATAGCTCAATTATATTAAACAGAAAGAACTTAAGCAGAATAAATGCCCAAGAAAACATCAAAAGGCTAATGGAAATGGTAAAGACAATCCAAGGCTTGAGAATGGAATTCAGTAAGGAAATAGAAACATTGAAGAAGATTCAAGCTGAAATGAAGATGGAACTGAAGAACCCAACAACTCAACTAGAAAATTCAAACAATTACAGGTAGAATAGATAGAACAAAGATAGAATATCAGGACTCAAAGACAAAGGGTCTAAACCAAATCAGCAAAGAATGTGAAAAACTTAAAAAACAACACAGGAAAGGAACACACAGGAAATGTAGCCACCGTGAAACAACTACAGCTTTGCATAATAGGCATAGACTAAGGAAAAGGTTCCCAAGGGTGATAGCATAAACAAGATCTTCAAAGCATTATAGAAGAAAACGTCCTCAAACTAAGAAAAGACACAGTCATACAGATACAAAAAAGCACACAGAACATCACCTGCCCAAGATCTATAGAGGAAAATGTCCGTGGCATATCATAGTTAAAATACAAAGTATACAGAACAAAGAAAGTTGAAAATTGAAAGAGAAAAAAAAAACACAAGTCACATATAAAAGAAGAGCATCAAGGATGGGAACAGAAAGAAAAAAGGAATTTCAGTCGAGAAGAAAACAAAAATTACTGTTTTTATTATTCAACTAAGTTATAAATAAAAGATCAGAAGTTTTATGATATAGTTTAAGAAGAACCGATGAGAAATCAGGTCCTTAGCTCCCATTACTTGTGGGAGAGTGATTGCTACATGCAGAATGCTTTGACTTCATGTCTCAGTATTACAAAGGCATTGACCCTTATTCCATAATTTCTCTCCATGAAAAATTATGAGCACATGATTATTACGTTCTATTATATTCATAAAAGAATGCATGCAATCACTAAATTAACTATAAATAATGCAAAGCCACCCTAAACAGAATCAATAATAAAAAAAAGAAAGGATACTCCCTAAGAGAGTCGAGGGTTTTTTTTATCAGAAATGTTTATGCCCTACACTCATTCTCGATGAGCATAATGTACTTTTCTATCCATTAATAACACAATTATAAGAGATGCTTTGCTCATTAGGTTTAAACAGGTATACACAAAAGGGAAAAATTAACCTTTAAAACTACAGAATATTGTTGTTAGAGAAATAACACTTCAGATTCTCTTAGTTTTCTAGGGATTAGATAACAAGCATTATCATCTTAAAAAACTAGAAATGTATCATACCCTGGTTAACAAGCCCAGAGGTCCACAACCAAAGGTGGTTCTTTCTGAGGGCTGAGAAACAGATCTCTCCTGCTGCCCTCCCCGAAAGTTTGGTGTTTTGCCAATAATCCCTGGTATTCTTTGGCTCATAGAATCCTGGCCTTTGTCTTTGTCCTCTCTCAGTGTTCTTCCAATAAAGCTCATTATATTTAAATATAACTTCTATATGAAACAGTAGTCACATTCTGTTTGGGTCCCTTAATATGTCACTGTGACCCTCATCTAAACTACTTACCTCTTCAATGATCCAGTTTCTAAATAATGTCACATTCCCAGGTACTGGGAGATTGGACTTTTATATGTCAGTTTTGAAATGGTAGAGGACACAATTCAACCCTTTACACAAATAAATGAAGAAAAGTAATTAAATATTACTTTTCTAAAATATACACACATACTTAAAAAACAAATATTTTATTTAATTATTTTAATTTAAATATATAAGAAGGTATATTGTATCAGTAGATTATTCAAAAGTGTAAAAGCGATAATTATATGGAAAAATCAATTGTATACCTAATATGGAAGACGATTTTAACTTTCATAAGAAAATATAAAGTAGTTTCTCTCTAAACTCAGAAAGGGAAAACATTTCTTAAATATGATACAAACTATATGAAAAATCAAGTTACTCTATTAAAATTAAGAAAAAATGTTCACAAAAAGCAGTAAGAAAACAAAAAAAAAATCTTTTCTTAAGTTTAAATTAAAACTCCTAATTAAATTAAACTCCTAATAGTCATACACAAAATTTTATTTTGCGAACACCCAATTAAAAAAATGAACAGATGATATGTCAATGGATAATAAAGGTACATAAGCCATACATAACTTACAAGTATATTAAAAGTTGTTCAACATATCTTACAATCAATAAATGCAAATTATGACAACTAAGCTCTTATTTTATACCAGTAATTTGACAAAATGTGTTGTCTAAGTGTTCATAAAGATTAAAACCAATACAGACATTTGCATGCTAAATGAGTATGTATATATTGTATACTTTAGTAGTCTCCTCCCTTTAGTATATGCCTTAGCAAATGTCTTTATTACATAATTAGGAACATATAAGAATCTTTATCGAATATATATAAAAATTCAAACAATCATAAAATGATGCCTCTACCAATTACATCATGTCATCTCCAACCATATAAACAACAAAGATAAATTAAATTTCTGTTAATGAAAGTCAAGACATATAAAGGTATATCTGATGTTTTCCATTTTGCAAGTGTCTAAATAAGGGACTTAAATCATATACTACATAAGGGTGTATCAGTTATATACAGTGATAGAAAGGTAGAGCAGTTGTTTTAAAATCCCACCTGATTATAGCTTATAAATTACAGGTAAACATGAGCAATCAAGAAGTGAATACTGAATGGCTTTAGCAAGGTGCTCTTCTCCCAAAAATGAACTTTGGAGTTTTTGCAACTTTTTAGAAAAATAGTCACAAAATAATGGTCCCTGAAAAAAATAAATTGCCTAAGAAGATCCCTTGGATATGAAGTTAAGATTTATTTTAGGTCTTCAATTTTAAGTGATATGTTTCTTTTCATGTTTTTCCCTTTGGTATTTCCAGTAACTCAGTATGATTTGTTCCTATATATCCTCATGAATAAGTACCATGCTCTAAATTTCTTTAAGAAGCAACAGAAAAGGTGTGGATCCACCCTTTGGGAGGGGAAGGGGTGGGGCTGTGAGTAGTATGGGAAAGCAAGCCGTAATTGGAATATATTCTTTGAAAAAAAAAATCTATCTTCAAAAAAGAAAAAAAAAAAGAAACAAATGACAGATTTGACTTTCTCATGTTACTTATTTGATCAGCATATCTAATAAATCACTATATATTCTTCCTAACAAAAATTAAGCCTCAAAGTTCCTTCTGTATTCCTTAAATATGTATTTGAAACTGGTACCGAGCAATCATATCAACACACTGGAGATTTTATTCAATTTCTACAAGGAAATTTTTAATTTTTATATATAAATCAAGCAGTATTATAAAATCAAGCAATTTTAACTAAAATATTTTAATTAAATAAAATGGATATTTTTAAGGAATGGCTTATTCTGTCTTAGGGATTCATAAGTTTGAAATCTACAAAGCAGCTTGGCAGGATTTGACAGGAATTAACACTGTTGTCTCGAGGCAGAATTTCTTCTAGAAAATTGAATTTTTGCCCTTTAGACCTCCAACAGATTGAATTAGGTCTGCCCACATTATGAAGAGCAATCTCCTTTACTTAATATCAACTGATCAGAGATGTTAACCATGTCTTCAAAATACCTTCATGCCAATGCTAGCTTAATATTAGATTAAATCATGGAGTAGGATGTCCTTGTTACATCAACAGAATGCAGCCTTCTCTGCAGGACTTACAGCCTCATCTTATTAGAGAAAAGAGAGAATAAAAGGCATAAAAGAAGGTAGGAGAAAATGGAAAATGAAGGCAGACTGATAACAATAGCCTGTGAATCTATCTCGATATATGCTTATTTATTTTCCCCCCAAACCCTCCACATGCAAGCATGTTCTGTAATCACTGGAGCTGTATCCCCAGCCTTCAGTATTTTAAGCAATATGGATTAATTACTAGATTCTTCTAACAATATAAATTGTGGCTCAGTTAGTACAGCACTCGTGTAAGAATGGAAACTGAGTTCAGACCCCCAGCACTCGGGTGAGAAAACTGGGTGTGGCTGAGAATGCAACCCCAGAACTTTGAGGTGGGTAGTGGTTATTATGAAAATCCCAAGGGCTTGTGGGCCATGCAGTTTCACTGAAAAACTGGCAAGCTCCAGGTTCCGTGGGAAACCCTGTCTCAAGGAAATAAGACAAAGAATGATAACATCAGATACCTGAGTTCTCTTTTGAGATATACATTTGAATATATATACTTGAGTATATATTTGATGACAAATGGATCAGCAGTAAAGCAAAATATAAGGTGATATATCTCTGTCTCTTAGCAGCTATCCCTAGTGTCTTTTTTTTTTAATCAAAATTATTTAAAAATTTCATTCCCATAAACAAAGAAACTCATATGCATTCCAGACTATATAGACCATGTTACTGCAACCTACAAAGTGCACCAGGCTCCCATGATTCACCCCCCCCAACACACACACACACTCACATACACACACACTCACATACACACACCCTGAAGAATTCAGACTGAGAAGATGTTGTTAGGTAGGAAGCAAAGAGAGCGACTTCTCTCTGTTTTCTGTCTGAAAATAACTGAAGACAGTTTGACTCCAACACGACAAAATTAAAAGCCAAACGAAGCCTCTTCAGGCCAAATGATATGGACACATTTGAGGAAGCGAATAACATCCTCTAAGAATTTAATATCTGCACTCTGCCCTTCCTACAAACAAAGGGAAAAACTTTGATGTAGTTGGTTAAAGTACTGTGTTCTACTTCTGGTTAACTTTATGACATCTTAATTGTTCCTTGTCTGGAGAAACAAGAGATTCCTAAGACAGGACTCAAGTATCTCTGACAGTATTTTCATCTCATCTCAGCTGTCTCCCTGGGACATCCCCCTTGTTAGCACACTACTCTGCTTAATAGCTTTCACTCCAGTAAATCTGGTGGGACCAAATTTATTTTTAAAAATGATTTCCCTTACTAAATTTGGATCAGACAGCCACTTTCTTGGCAAAGTGTCCAGTCAGTAGTTTGATAATTATAAATTTTTTACTACCTGGAACTTCATCTATTGATATCTTAAATCAGGTAGCTTCTGAGTTAAAAAATAATGTACAAAAATGGGACATACAAGTGATGCCAAATCTATAACGGTCTCAGGTGATCTGGCCAAGTTCTTTATGAAATCATCCTAATACTCAGAAGAGAGATAACTGTGGCCTGTTATACTATGTGCCTCTGGAAACAATAAGACCTTCTCTGACCTGTTATGCCCATAAATAAGATGAACTGGTATAGATATCGCTTGTTCAGGTTTTAAGACCATTAGAAGAATGTGCTTCTCTGCTTCCTGGCTTTCTCAACCCCAAACCCATCTTCTCCTTGATCAGCAACACAACTATTTATGTATTTAGATCTACATTCAGTTCTCTGTTGTAAACTAAACCTAGACTTACAGATTCTTTCTGCACTGACATGGCAAAAATCAACAGTATACTTAAATGTTCATTCTTTAAGATTTAAAGAAGTAACCTCTTGTATCTTATACTTTCTTAGTTATAAATTTAGAGGCACTTGTTTCCCATGGAAGAGCCTTTACAAATGTGTTGGAAATATTCTATTATATTCTTTTAAAATCAACTACCTTCACTCGGGAATAGCATTGCTATAATTGAAACTCAAAGCATCTAAGAATAAGCTCCAAGTTTATCATACCTAAGTGCATTATTTAGGCTCACAACATCAAATAAAATGGAAAGTCTCATTCTCTTCATAGACTGGAAGCTACTCATGACTTCACCTGACTAATTATTAAATTGATTTCTTGGTCTTGTAGTATGATGTAGATATTGGATTCCTAACTTTTTTGATATAATGATTGCAGACTCACCACTGTTTTTTTCTTGAGTAGACATTATATTACTGATATAACTGAAATATCTGCATTTAAAAGCACCTGTCTGGACTTCTCAATCACTGTGAGCAGTTCTATCCATTTAGACATGAAAGACTGCATTTAAAATGTCGGCTCCAGAGATCATCCAGGCAGTGGGAAAAGGAAGAAAATGTGTTCAGACAGTGGATAGACTTTGGGGTGGTTCACGGCTTTTATATACCTTGGAGATAAGTAATTTTTAAAGGCATATGGTGCTCCAGATATGACAATCATATGCAGGCCTTCTTCTCCCTACCTGACAGTGAGCTAAAGTCTAGCTACTCGTTCATCAACTCACCCTTCTCTCCAATGTTTTACATGCAAATATAGCTCAATCTTTTACATGCTTACTTTATAACACTCAAGGTTGCCATCAATGAATAACTCCATGTGGTTTGTCATGAACAAAACAGACAGGAAGGCTGTAGGATCCACAGCCTTGAACTTTAGTATACTGAAAATATCTGTAAAATTGCCTTTACAGTTCTCTACTGGAGACTTCATGAGGGACTGTTAGACACTGGTACTGCAATAAAACCCCACCAACACTAATCACATGTAATCATGTAAATGAAAAGCCTATGTGTATATACACTGGGCCACAAAATATATCTTTAGAAATATTAGTTTCAATGCCACTGAAATCAATAACAAATAGTAAACTAGAAGATCTGCATAATCATTAACTGATAGCTCAAAGAAGAAATTATGACTAAAAATAAAAACAGTTTTTAAACATACCCCAAATTTTGACATATGATTAAAATCTTGATTTTAAGAAAAATAACTTGAGCCAGAGATTTGAAATTTTAGATGAAATAGACAGTTTTATAATGATTAAAGTTTTGTCATACTATTTCAAGAAGAAAGAAAGTAGAAAGTATTTCAACTGCCCCTTAGGCAACCTCTTCTCAACTCTGTTCCATCAAACATTTAAGGACATGTAATTTCTGCCTTACAAAAATCTCCTCCAGAGACTAAAATATGAAGAAGTATGGCTCATTTCACTGTATGGGGTTTGTTTCAGCTTTCTAATGAACCTGTAAGAACCATGATGAAAAAGAAATTCTCAGTTGATTCTAACTCACAAATGTATACATGTACACAATTGCTAAGAAAAAAAAAATCTGTCAAAAAGTAGCACAAAATAATAAAAAGATAATACAGCAGAACTCATTTCACTCTTCACTCTTCACAGAAATCCAAGGTTGAGGTGTCATTAGAAAGCAGCTATTGTTATTTGCCACATCAGCACATTAAAGATAAAGTCATGCCAAGTGTGACTGGAGGCAGGAAAATGTAATAGACAAGGTTCTGCATTCATTCATTATATTATCTAAAAGTCTCCTTGGATAGCAATGTATCAATACATGTCCATTGATAAGAAATATACCACTCTTGCAGAATGCTGAGTTATGGACTGTCCTATATCCATGCTAAATTATGTAATAGATCCTTATTCTCACAATACACTGGTAATTTAGACATCAAGATTTGGGGGACAATTTCATTTAGATGAAGTTATGTGAGAGCATCAAGATGGGATCAGAGTCTCTCCAAAAAAATAAAAGAAAAAGACAAGTGTTCCTTCCTCTTCTCATCCTTTATCTCTACCTTGTGAGGACATACTGAGAAGCTGCCATTTTATAGCCAGTAACTTTATTACTAAACTGTCTCATGTTTAAGCCACATAGCTTATGATATTTTGTTACAGTGACCAGATATGACTAAGACAAGAAGGCTTAGAGTACAGAGAGACTATTATATAAGATCCTAAAACTGCTTTAAAAATAAAGTCATTTTTTAAAAAATGACCTCCTAGCAAACTGGAAAGGAAGGTAAATTCCTTACGCTATAAAGGATACTGTTGAGAGGCTTATAAGATAACTCAGCAGGAAGCCTCAGAAGCAACATGGTAAAGGAAGGAAACTAACTAGAGTGGGTTTTCTATAACTTCCACACACACACTACGGCATGTGCTACCCACCTCCCAGAAAATAAAATAAATACAAAATTTAATTAATACAAGGTACCTATAAAAATAAATGTTTATCTCATACCTAATGGCAAAATATTGGCATTCTTTTCCAAGGTCGTATCCAGCATTATTCCACTCTTTTCATTTTGGTTAGCACTACACTGGTATCCCCAGGCAACTAGTAAGAAATGGAAAATGAATAAAATTTATCCAAGTTGAAATTGGAACATACTGTTACTATTCATAGATGATAATACTTTTGTGTGAGTGAACTTGTAATAATTGACTGTTTTCTTAGATATACATTTTATAAGGTTGATGGATTCTAAACTAACATAAAAAAATCAATGGTATTTGCATTCTAGTAGCAAACAGTAATTCTACTATAAAGAATCATTTGGGAGATTATAAATACAAAATGTCAAAATAAAAAGATGATCCTATAGAGGAGCCGTATAACATTTCAATACTTGACTGAAAACTGTTAGAGTGCTTACTAAGTAGAAAAAGACTGTGGATAAGTTGGAAAGCATATTAATGCAATAATGTCAAGTTTCTCCTGATTGACCCAGAAATTCATGAAGCCCACTCAAAGCCCCAACAAATTTTTTTGTCCTCATTGTCTATGTAATGGGTTAGTGTCACTTTGTAAGGCAACTTGAGGAAAATATAGCTTATGAACCACCAATTCCATTTTTTAGAATATCCTAAAAAAATGCTTCTATCACCTTGTATGTGTAAGCCTAGAACTCATGTTCAAGCATGACATGACGGTAGCAAATTGTGCCAATTCCAGTGGCAGGAATTTTTATATTGATATTTTCTATGTCTTCTATAACAATTACCACAAACACAGTGGCTTGAAACAACAGAAGTTTAGTTTCTAAAGTTCTGTTAAAAGTCTGGCAAGAATATCAACTGTGTATGTCTATACAGAGCCTCTGAACTCAAACTGGAAGAATTCTTCCATTCCAAAGAAAAATAGGACTTAATTGAATCTTTTCAGAATCATCTTAACTAGGTTATTAACATTAATTATAGCTATGAAATTCCAAAAAAATCCATTTTTCATGTAAGATAACACATTAACAGGTTTGGGACATCTTAAGGGGACCATTATTCTTCTTACTGCAAGTGAAATAAGCAAACCAATGTGCTATTCTATGACAATTTAGAAAAACTAAAATCGATATTTTTCAGAATATATCATTCATTATTATATTCATCATTAAACTATATTCATCATCTTTTTTTTATTTTTAAGTGTTGTTATTATTAGCGGGTTGGGGAGGTGTATGCTTGAAGAGACCAGAAGATGACCCGGAATCACAAGGAAGCTTCAATTACAGGCAGGCATTTGTAAGCTGCCTGACATAGGTGCTGGGAGTCAAACATGGGTCCTTTCAGAAGATCAATAAGTACTATTAACCACTGAGCCATCTCTCCAGCCCTTCAAAATTCACTTACTGAGCTGGCTGAAGGGGAATAAGCAAAGATCTACAGGGGATTTGGAGAAGGAAGTGAAGCTGCTTCCACCATAGTCAGGGGGTCAGTCGTCACGGTTACCTTTGTTAGGAGGTCTGTCATGGTTAACTACAAGGTGGAAGCTGTGGAAGAACCCGCTGCACCTCAGCTCCCCACAGTCTCTTCTGATCAGTGTTAAGTCTGTCTTCTTATTTGCTGGATTTGTTGTTCAGTCCTGTTTCTATGTCTACCATCAAATCCTTGCTTGGTCCCTCCTATGGCTAATCCTCGGTGCAAGCTTCCTCTTTGCGGATTTACCTCCGCAATTGGGCGCATAATAACTTTCACTTCCTTGGTAAGCTTTGATTTGCTACTACTCATTCTCCTGTCCCAAGATGCACCAGGTCAGTCCCTAAATTCTCTTCTATAACTTCACTTTTCCAGGTACCCTCTCTTTTATGTAAGGTCAACTGCTATTTTTTAAAAATCTATTTTCATGATACACAAAGAAGTATACTTCTCTAAATGAACCCTTGATGGATATAGTCCATAAAGTCTCAAGAAAGAGTTACATAGTGGTATATTTATACATATATTGTATCATGGGAGAGAGGGAGACAGACAGAACGATAATAATTTCAGCTAATGAAATGCACACTTGTTGCCTTGAGGCTATTACTTATCTTTAGTTTTATGCAGAGTGAAAAATTCTTCACCTCTGCCATAATGATAATCCTTTGACAGAAACTATCAGATATTCAGTGATAGACACTGGCCCTAGCTCTCATATTTCCATCTAAGGCAGTGGTTCTCAACATTCCTAACGCTGTGACCCTTTAATACAGTTCCTCATGCTGTGGTGACCCTCAACCATAAAATTATTTTCATGTTACCTCATAACTGTAATTTTGTTACTATTATTAATCATAATCTAAATATGTGATATACAGATGATCATAGGTGACCCCTGTGAAAGGGTCATTTGACCTCCAAAGGGGTTGTGATGTACTGATTGAGAACCACTGATCTAAGGAGACAAATTCTCTGACAGGATTTTCTTTACCCCAAGGGAGAAAAAAAAAAGTAATAGGTTCTATACAAATAGAACCTATACAAATAGGTTCTATACAAAGCCTTCTCTAGGAACACAGAGTGGGGTCACTATTGTGTTTCTCATTCATTGAGTTCTGTATCTGACAGTGCTAAAAAACCATTTCATTTAATCCACACAAAAATCTAATGGTAAACTGACTTCTATAGAGAAGTGCTTTACATGTGTGACTGGTATTTTAAGAGTTTATGTAGCTTCCTACAATCCTTCTGTGAGTAAGGATCTGGGTGGGAAGCCCAACCCTTGCTGAATCTGAAGCTTGCATCAAGCTAGCATGGGATCCAAAGTTAAAAACTAAACTAAACAAATCAACAACAGCCACAAAATATACTTAAGAAAACTAGATATATATTAAGAAATACAGTATAGAATATTGTATTCTATGGCACCTGGAAGTTCCTGTTTGAACAACAATTAACCTTTCTATTTGCTTCAGACAATTCAGTCCCTACCGTGATGAACAAATTCACAAAAGGCATGAAAAGATAAGATGAGTCATGGAGAACGTAGGGGGTCAAATCCAGCACAATGAGAATGTGAGTCTCAGCAGATTGAGCCCCAAGCTCTGGAGCCAGATGGATCTGAGTTTGCATCAGAACTCCATAAGGAGATAGGGAAGGAAAAAAATCCTTGCAAGCTCTGATAAATCTATTATTACAGCTGTAATATATGAACTAAATTGATTTAAAATATAAAATTCCATGATTTAATTTTTTTCTTATTATTTACTATTGACGGAAAAGAAATGATGCTTTTCTGAGTGATAACATCTACTTTTTATGTTGTACTTTTAATTTGCTGGACTTCTATAACAAATAGGAATTTTGTAATTCAGATCACACTACCTTCTACACTAAGTCCAGATTAGAATCCAGGCATGGGAGTACACACATGCTGTCTCAGCACTCAGGAATCTGAGATAAGAGGATCTCAAAGTGGGAGCTAACCTTGGCTACAACAGGAGTGCAAGGACAGCCTGAGCTACATAGCAAGACCCTAACCCCAGTTGTTGTAGTATAGTTCAGTAGAGAATTCTTTTCCAGCATAATCAGTCCCTAGGTTCAACTCCTGTCACTGAAGAAAAAAAAAAAACAAAAAAAAAGGTAAAAGAAAAACCTTTTTAAATCCTCATTGGAAATAACCAGAGAACAGTTCATCATTTGAGTATCATAAAGACTCCATCAAAACAACTGCAGATCAGCAGTAAGGCCAGGTCTTAGATAACAAAGAGACACGGTAAGCAAAATAAATAAATAAATAAACAAACAAACAAACAAACAAACAAATAAATAAATAAAGTAAAACCCATAGAATACCATTTAAATACAAGTTAATTATACCTAAGCACATCCAGCAGAGCATAGTAAGGTAAGTCTAATACCAGAAATTGCATGTCTTTGGATAAAAGAGGTGTTAGCCATGATTTCAAGCTGAATCCAAATGCACTGTGTCATTTCAATAGCCTCAGAGCAGGTAGCTGGCAGGAATCCAAGGACAAAGTAACCATTCAGACAGGCAGGCTAGGTGTACAGAAACTGCTGCCATTTCCATGAAGGAATTAGGTTAGCACAGAGGTTAAGCAGAAACCTTCTGTGATATACACAAGCTCTACTTGTGACCTCACATTTCAGTGCTTAGGGTATTTGTTATGCTGGATTACATCCAAGCTCATTTTTCTCTGAGGGCCTAAGGGTTTTACAGTGAGCTAAAATAATAATGCCAAGAGACTCTAAGAGAGAAGTAGTACCATCTTAGAGATGTCTCATTGTTGAATATAAAAATCCCTATAATTGCCAAGTATTCTGAGCTAAACTGAATCTAAATATTGAAGTTTTTTTGCAAAAATAAAGCCTAAACATGAAGTATACAAGGTCTAAACTCAAAATAGCTTGCCTTTGTAAATTACCAAAGTTCTAACTCTACCTGGTCTCAGATAGTAGATTTCGGGTTGCTTAATCAGCTGAAGCCCTGGATTGCTCACAAGAATCATTAAGTGTCTGTTAGACAGTATTGCTGGATTATTTAATAAAAAGTTTCTGTTGAGCTTTATTGTAAAGATCTTAAAGTACAGAGTGGCAAGTCACAAGATGTTTATAGCCCTGTCCTCATGTCATTCAACTGTATAAACCAAACCAATTCCAGCCCACGAATCCATTATTAAAAACAGGTAGGAATGTAGTTGGAGTCAGTGTACATCTGTTCCTTTTGTCCTGATTTTTTTTAATGTAGTGCTGTGAACATGAACCCAAATGGAAGATCTAGCCCACATTTCAATTATAATTAACCTGTTTACCTTATAGTTGAAGAATTAAGATTTTCGCCAACAGAACCATTTATTCTCTAGGAAAGTGACTTTGTAAACATTACTGTATTTCCTTGATTTGTAGAAAATTTATGTTTTCTACTTTTTTTTCCAACTAGCCTCATCCTCATTCTAATTTGAAAGGCATGTCTTTTTTTCCACCAGCATATACCCCAAACCAGTACTGACTTCAGTGGGAATAGCACACGTCTGGAAATGGAACTCATTCTTTTGTGAGCAAGAATTTCCAGTCTTATGTCATAGTTGCTCGTACCTCTTGTAAAATCCCACAGGATTATCTCACCTGCTTCTCAAAGACTTTGTCTCCTTCATGCAGTTACCCCTGTGACAGTCTATGACACACAGGTACTATGTTTGGACTGTACTGACTACCTTTGTCCCAAGCAAGCCACAGTCTTGTCTATTTATTTCAGTGAGTAAGAAGATATATTATCCTTTATTCTCGTATTCAATATGTGCAATGACAAGAATAATGTTATGATACACCAAAGTCACTGCAGAGCCAAAGAGTGCAAGATAAGGCAGGCACTGCTTAATCCTACAGATAAGCAGTGTGAATACAATATCACTTCCTTTAACCTTCAATCCCGTAGGGCTGCTTGAATCTGTCAATCTCACTGTACCTGGACTAGGCTTGTCACTAGCAACTTCTATCCTAAATTTTACCAAATCTCTGAAGACCTCATAGGAATCAGCTGCCCTACAAATTAAAATAGTATGTGCACAATTTCTACCCATAGAAACAGGTTTTTCCTCCAATGTTTCCCATCTGTAAACAGCACACAGCTCGCATGGTTTGTCAAACTCAAGACTATTGTGACTTTTTTATTCCTCTTTCATTCCCACACTCAACAATCAATCCCTCAGTAGCTCTACCTGCCTCTATTTCAAGTGTATCCCTTGGAGAGTCAGTCTGACCTTTCCTATTGTTGCCCGACTCATCCTCATCTGCCTCATCTCTCCTTGGGAAGTTGAACTAATGTCTAATGGACCAGTGGAGTTCCCTATCACCCACTGATCCTCTGCAGTACTTTTCTGAACTTCAGTGACTACTTCCTCTGTTTCCTAAGCGCACTGTTGCTGTTTCATTGAAATCACGATGTAATGGCTTCCAAAACCCTGAACAATCTGACATTGATCCATGAGAACAGCCTAATTTTTTCCACATTCTCTGCGGTCTGTCCTTTCTTTGTTTTAGTCCTTCATCCGGACAAAGGACTCCATTTCTAAGTCTTCTGATTTTGTTGTTGCTTTTGTTAGGGTTGGTTTCCCAGGATTGTGTTAGTTTGTTGCACAATTAGTTGTTACTATGCAAGTTTCAACTCTACCTCCTTAGAGAAACCTTTCTTTACATTCTCTCTGCCACCACCACCCCACTCCATCTCGTCTCTCTCTCTCTCTCTCTCTCTCTCTCTCTCTCTCTCTCTCTCTCTCTCTCACACACACACACACACACACACACACACACACACACACACACCTGAAAATCCAGGCCATTGTAACCTGGATGCAGGGATTCTGAATTATTCACTGCTTCAAACAGTCCTTGGCAACTAGTAAGTACTCGTTAAATATTTCTGGACTAGCAGATCTGAAAAGCATAGCTGAAATTCACTGGAACACCACCCAAAGCTTGAAAATGTGTGCCAGATTTTATGTTCACAACAAGTTTCAATTCTGAACTCTTTCTTTATTTCCCGTTTTATTTTTCATCCATTCCAAAGAAGTGATATGATTTACTTCAACAGTCTCTGAAGACCTACCTTGAAATCCTAATGATGTCTCTACATTGGCAAATTTATTATATGTATGTTTTGTGTATACTATCATACTCAAAAATGTCCATGCCATTCTTTTTTTGCCCTGCCTGTCTATAACAGCTGAAATTAGCTGTCAACATGAGAAGACTGGGAATCACTCATGAGGCAAGATTTGGGCACACCTGCGAGGGCTTTTCTTGATTAGGTTAAATGAAATGAGAAGATTCACCTTAAATATGGGCAGTATCCTAGATATAGGAATCAGCTTTGCCTTCAAGACTTGCTGGCTGAACTCATTTATGCTGCTGCTAATGCCAACCTTTGCTGACCTCAGAACCCAAATTCTTCTGCCTCTGATGTGTACCGAAGACCAGTGGCTCTCCAGGAATCCCCCAAGCCTTCAGTACCAAATTGGAACTGCCGGGGCTTGCCTTGTAGAATGAGCCTTTGCAGTATAAGGTCAGCCACCGGTACCCTTCCCAGACTGCCAATCTAAAAGCTTCATTTTAATGTCTTCAGTGTTCATTCTTATCAGTTCTGTTCCTCTAGCAATCTCTGACAAATGTTTTCCTTTTCATTTATTTCTGTAGGCAGGTGAAGACAGATTATGTCTTCCAGATATTCTTTTCTAAAAATAAGTCTTGGTCCTCTTGTTTCAAGCACCTTGTCACCTATACTATTCCTAATTTCTGACATCTGGGAGTTATAGAAAATAAGAAAACAAGTGATGCATGACTGCAATCCCAGAACTCAGGAGGCAGAGACAGGAGAATCCCAAGTTCAAGACCAGTCTGGTTTATATAGTGAGTTTCAACTGGTCTGGTCCACATATCAAAATCCTGTTTCAAATACAATGACAACAAACAGACAAACATGAAAATAAATCTGTTTCTCATTGTGCACCCACATCAGTCCGTCCTCTGCCTTTGCAAAGGCTAAGAGCTCAGATACACCTTCACCACACACTTTTTCTCCATCTCCTATGACACAAATATATCCAGGCACCTTGGAAAGCTAATACCACATTACCTTTTTAAACTGCACTCCTCAAAGGTTGTTTTTCATTCTTAGGGGACAAGAGGAAGGCTGACTTTTCTAATGACAAAAATAGTATATGGGAACAAATTAACCTCTTTAACTCTTGTCCACTTGTTAAATGAAATATCCTATGAAAAAAATTATAACACCCATTTTTCCTTTTTCTGTGGTTCTTGCTTGCTCTCCTTTCAGGTTTCTTTTGCAAATATATGAACAAGAATGCTTCCTGGGTACCAGTGAAATATGTCAGCAGGTTATGGTGCTTTCCCCTAAGCCTGGGGACCTGAGGTTGACCCCCTGGGACTGACTAGGTGGAAAGAGAGAAGTGATTTCCTCAGGCTGTCTTCTGACCGCGATGTATGTATATTCAGTCATATATATAAATAAGTAAACAAAAAATAAATAAATGTAATGAATTTTTAAGGAACACGCTATGAGAAGTATATAAAGGATTTAAATTGAGATATGGTTGCATTTCGTGACGTTCACACCTTCAGAGTAAACTACAATAGATCAGGGGTCATTGGAGATCAGAGACAACACACTGAAGAGCTTCTGACTGTGACAGATACTCCAAGCAGTTTGCAAAAATTGTGAGTCAGAATTTTGAAGAGGCGGTGGAGCTCCTGTATCCAACACAGTGGTTGTCAAAACAGTCAAGATGTAGAAAGAACCTCAATGTCTATGAAGAAAGGAGCAGATACAGAAAGAGTGCCATATAAACATACAATGGGATCCAATTCACATTTCAAAAGGAAGGGCATACTGTGATATATGGCAACAGGCAAGCATTTTGAGGACATGTTATATAGAACATAAACACTGTATGTTTCCCCTCACACAAGGTATCCAAAATAATCTCAGGAAAGCAGGAAATAGAATTCTGTTTCCCAGGGACTGGGGAGGGAGAGAAATGAGGAGTTGTTCAATAACGGTGTAAAATTTACTGTGCATGATGTTGTGCATGAGAGAGCTACTGTGTAGTGTAGCCCATCCTTTGTATTAGTGCAGTAAGCATAAAATTGCTAAAACGCTATGTCTCATGTTGCCTGATTTTACAATAAAGTCTTATGGATACACACACACACACACACACACACACACACAAACATATATATATATATAAAATATGCATACATACATACATTTCCCCTATGTATCAGCAGTGAAGGGGCTTTTGCTTTATTCTTTTCCCTTTTCGTTTAAGGGCACTGTTTACTTTGGCAGAACAGTGTGGCCAATTTACATTTTTCTAGTTATGTAAGATGTTACGTGTGGAAACTTGACTTAAAAAGCTCTTTTTCACTTTGATGGTATTTTAGCTTCATTCTCAAAGATGGTGCCTGAGTATTTGCTACTTGATTATCTTGTCCATAACTCTGGCTCAGGCTTTGCCACTTTATCCAATAGTTGAACCATCCAGCACACTTTGTACCCAGTATGCTTGTACTCTTGGGCTTGCTGAACATTGCCAGCTGACCCCACTGCTGTGGTTTCTGTGTTGGTAATCCTGCTCTCAAAAGATACTTTATGCCTATTTACTATATCTAGTATAAAGGTGGGAAGTAGATCAACACCCAGGAACTTCACAGGAGAGAAGAGCCTGGAGAATACAAAACAAGAGGAGAGACTGTAGTCTGAAATGAAAAGCCGAGAAGGATATGGCTTAGAAAGCCTGAGACCTTAGAGACACAGTGCAGAAAAGAGAGATGGAGGACACTGATTAACATTGCATGCTGAGTCATGCAAAAATTTTAACATGCCCTCTTTCCCAGAATAGAAGTGACCTAGATGATAGTGAAGCAAGGTTCTAAATAGATTTGATTGTTTAAAAGTAATGTTAATAAGTCGTATTCATAGAGTACTTACTATTTATATCTAATCACTGTGCAAAAAGGTTTTACAAATTGATGTATCAAAAAAAAAAAGAAAGGAAGAAAACAGGATGAGTTTTAGCTCTCTAGCATAGAAAAGCTACCCTGTCTTGGTCCTGCTGCTTCCAAGTCCCTTATCTGTGAACTGGCTTGTCCGCTGATTACACCACAGAGAAAATCTGATCTCACCGCAAACCACAGGAAGAATTCCAATTCAGAGATGAAGAATTTCCTCAGGACAATCTAGATGATAAAAGCAATTGCAATAGCACTTACATGCACAGAAGAAATTGTTAGACACACACACACACACACACACACAAAGGATGATTTCATGCTTAGTTCAAGTTTGCAAGCAGTACAAACTGTTAGTCGCTTTAGGTACTGGGTATCTATAAATGCCAAATCTTTGTCTTTATGTTTGCTTCCACGGACATAGGTATAAAGAAAAGGCTTTACAATAATCCATTTCAATGTTATACTGTGATAATAAGAATTTTTTCATTGAAAACTTCATCTTGTTTTAATTGAAAATACATTTTATTTTATATACTGTATTATGATTATGATTCTTCCTCCCCAGTTCCTCTCAGATCCTCCTCAACCACATAAAGCCACATCCTTTCTTTCCCGCCCTCTCTCTTTTTATTGAAAATAAATTCTTTACTCATACGACATAATCTGATTATCGTTTCCCATCCCTCTACTCCTCCCAGTTCCTTCCCACCTCTCATCTAGATCCACCCCCTTTCTGTCTCTCATTAGAAACCAAGCATGCTTCTAAGGCATAATAATATAATAATATAATATAATAAATATAATTAATATAATATGATATAATAAGATCAAGCAAAAACTAATACATCAGAATAGGACAAAACAAACAGAAGGAAAAAAGCCAAAGAAAAGGAACAAAACCCAGATATAGACACAGACACCTACTCATTTGCACACTCAATAATCTGATTTAAAAAAAAATAAAGAAACTGAAAATCATAAGACATTGTTTTGGTAAAACAGTAGAATTTAATTTTACACTAGGTCCTTGGGCTATCTAGTCTCGGGTTCTTGGTCACCATAGCAATGTCAGGTATGGATTTCACTCATGCTGCGGGCCTTGTGTCAAACACGATATTGGTTGGTTACTCCCACAAGATTTATGCCACCATTGCACTAGCATATCTTGAAGAATGGTCACCACAGTAGATGAAAGGGTCCATGGCTGGGTTGGTGTTCATGTTTCTCCTTTGGTAGCATGCAGAGTACCTTCCTTTATCAAAGATGCTAGAATGTAGCAGTAAAGGTTCTATGTAGGCACCAGCTCTATTTCTGCATGGTCATTGAGCTGCATAGGTGTTGTCTTCAGCAATAGAGACTTGCTGTCAGCTTGTGGAAAGCAACCTATTGTCTGGGCAATATCCCAGATTGTTTGAGGGTTCCCATAGGGCTACTTTGGCCTACAACTCAATTAAATGTAACCCATTTCTAGTCCTGGAAACTTCATTTGGTGACAAGAGATGTTTAGTTGATATTCTTTTAGTCTCAGAAACAAAAATATTTCAACTGAAACAATAAATTTGATTGTTAAAATTGTTTGTGACTCTGTATATAAATGCATATGTGTAGGAATTCATGTATGTGTGTGTATGTGCATGTTCATATCCTCATTTTGTTAGTTACTTATTAACGCTATGTACTTATTGAACAATTTTATTGTATGGCACTATATCACATTTTAAATGTATTCTAAACTGTAAACACCCCTCATATAATTTTATCTCTTTCAGCAATTAGTCAAAACATAGAGACTAAGTGATAGCTCATAATAAGAAAATGGTAAGAAGGAGAAAGGCTAGAAGTGAGTAAATCTAAGACTTTTTACTTTTTAATATAGTATTTTATTAATTCTTTGAAGAGTTCATACATGGATAAAGTATATTTTGATCATGTCCATACTTCGCTACCTCCCTCCAGTGTCCCCATGACCCTACTAACCTATCTCTCACCGAACTTTGTGTTCTTGCTATTATTATCATCATCATCATCATCATCATTATCATTATTATTATCATTTATTAGCAATAATCTCAGGGCAATTAGCGCTGACCAGAGGTACATGGCATGGGGCCATCAACTGGGGCATGAGCAACCTATCACCAACCACATCCTCACCAGCCATCAACTGCCAATAACTCTTCTCCAAGGAGCGGGGACTTCAGGAGTCACTCCCAGTCCACATCTTGTATGTGTTGTCTTTGTGAAGGAACTGAGAGTTGCGGTGAGTTGATGGGTGCAACAGCCATCCCATGTCCTCAGGACAGCATTTCCTGGTTCTCCTCCCCGTCTTCTCACTCGCATTCTCTCTGCTCCCTCTTCTGAGATGTTCCCCAATCTTAGATGGAGTGAGGCTGACAAAAATGACCCCCCTGTGGCGGAGCACTCAGTCGTCGTTTCCAACACTGTGACCCGTTAATAGTTTCTACATTAACCAAACCACAGTCCACTGAAGAGAGAGGCTTCTCTGGACAAACTTAAAAGGCAGTCTGACAACACCAGCATTTACTGAGATAACAGGTTATCCCCAGAGGCTGTTATCTCCCCAGTCAGTACAGTGGAACACAGTGGCACAAAGGAGCAAGCAGGGATACTAAGGATAAAATTATGAACTTAATTTTTTAATATCCACTATTTATAAGGAAATCTGTCTAGTTTACTAACATTATGAGTATTGTACATGACATTCTCCATGAAGTAAATTTTATGAAGGATAAACTCATTTCACATTGATTTTTTAACCTATCGATAAATTCATAAGAACTCATAACTTAAACGTAGCTTAATAGATCAAATGGGACCAAATTTTTAATAAAATTATTAATAATTTTGTATTTACTACTTTTGAAGCAAAAGATAAATGGGAAATCATTTTATGATAGGAAACTTTTCTCAGCAAAGAAATACCATTTGAGATGACAGAAAAATTAAAATGTGCCTAACACAATGCAAAATTCTCAAGGTTTTAAAGTGAGTGCTTAATTCTAGAAAGCACACAAGTCATCTTTCACTCAGTGCTTAACCAGGGAAGCAGTTTTTACTTTCTGTTCATTGTACAGTTAACAATGCGCATGCTGTTCCGAACTAAATTATTTCTGCATAGAAACAGCTGTCAATCTGCTAGTTGATGAGCAGGCAGATACAGAAGCTTTCCATACTTGGTGTTTCCAAGGAAACCCTCCTCTCAGGGTACATTCATTCTACATATGGGCTTGAAGGGATTGCATTTGCTCTGTGTGTGTGTGTGTGAGAAGAAAGTAAAAGAGAGGTATAAATGTGAAGCTTGAATGAAGTGCCAACGAAGAATGCTGAGGGAATCTGTTAACTGTATTGATTTGATGGAACACAAGCAAGATAATCTTTGAATGAGAAAAATGAGAAATCTGGAAAAAAGGAAGCCATCCCCAGGGAGCTTGGCTGATGAAAGAGGGACTGCCGATGTAAACAATACTAGAATGTCAATGCTGGAGAGGTGAGCTCAGAAAATGAAGTAACCGGAGAATAACTGGAATCAAAGAAAAGCACACAGTAGACTTTGAAAATGAAAATCTGAAAACATGAGCTTATCAATATTTACTTATAGCACCACTCTATTGTCAATGTAGTCAATTTCGAAAACCAATCATCCACACAGCTACAGAAGCCATGAATCCATGAAATCTGTGATTGCAACATCTGCATTCTTTGGTGCACTCAGAAAACACTGTCTTTTCTTTCATTTATGAAAATCTGAGGGTTTCTAAAATACTAAGATATTCATAAACGTGGAAACACTACCTATGAGAGTAGGTTTCTTAGAATGTTTACCGTGTTTTCATTTGTTTAAGGTTAATGCCTAACACTGTACAGTTAACATGTTTAACATTCAGTGAAATATATATGTATAAACACGTATGCTTCATTGAATATTTGAGAATACGCAAACAGGTGCACCAACTGAAAGTAAAAATGTTTTCCCGCTGCTCCTGATCCACATGAAACTCCTCCACAGTAAATGACTAGCCCTTCTAACTCCTCCATTGCCGAGGCAGTGTGCTAACATCTTATACACAGCCGGGGGTAGTGTACTTTCATCATTTTCACATGTGCTGCAAGGACACGCCAGGTTAAGGGTATTGGTTATGGAGAGGATATTTCTTTTAGTCATATATAAAACTTACCTTTTATTTTAAAAAGTGCATACAATGTATTTTTATCAGATTTTGCCCTCCTCCAAATTATCCCAGATGCTCTCAATATTCCTACCCACCCAACTTTATGTTCTTTCTCTAGCTCCCTTAAAAAATAATAAAAAAACAGAAACACATACACAAAAAAACACAAAATGGAAACAAAAATATACAAGCAAAAACAAAAAAAAAATGTCTAAACAAACAAAATAATGCCAAATATCTTAAAAAATACCATTCAAGCTATTGAATGTTGGCTAATGATTCTTGGATCTGAGGTCTACTCTGAGATGTGATTAATACAAACCAGTCAAACTCCTTTAAAGAAGATTAATTTTTCTTTGCTAAAATGTATCATAGGCAGATAGCTTCTTAGTGCAGGGATCTTATCTAGCTCAAAAATGTGTGGGCCTTGTGTGCGCTGCCAAACTCTCTGTAAATTCATATGTGCATCATTCCTGTAGTGTCTGGAAGACACCCACTTCCACAGAGATCCTTGAGACTAGAGGGGAGGTGTTTGATGAAGACATCCCATTTATAACTGAGTGCTTCAAAATCTGTCAATCTCCGTACATTGTCCAGTTGTGGGTCCCTTTGTTTGGTCCCAACTGCTGTATGAAGAAGTTTCTCTGATGATGGGTGAATGAGGCACTAATCTGGTATAACAGAATATCATTAAGAATCATTTTATTACTATGTACCCTTAACAGACTATTCTGTTTTCTCCTAGACCCATGGCCTATCTAGTCTCAGGTTCTTGGCCATAGTTGCAGTGTCATCTGATGGAGGGGGCCTTAAATCTAATCAAAAGGTAGTTGGTTACTCTCAATAAGGTCTGTGCCACTATTGTACCTGTAGATCTTGCAGACAGGTTGCTGTTGTAGTTCACAGGGGTTTTAGCTGAGTTGGTGATTACATTTCTTATCTAGAATTGAGTAGAGCATGTTCCAGTAGCATAAGCAGTAGTCAGTATGGATGAAGCTTCTAGTTAGGCACCAGTTGAACTTCTCCATGTTCAGTGACATATATAAGTGTTGTCTTCAGTGTTATCATCAGGCTTTGGAGAAAAACAAATAGCTGTGGCAATAACCTGAGATATTTGAGGTTTTCCATAGGGCTCCATTGGCCAATAACTCAACAAGACATAGACCATTTCTAACTCTGAAGTTTTTACTTAGTATCATAATATGTCTAGCTGGTGCATTGTATGTCCCAATATTTGGTGACTCCATTTAGATTCCTTTCATAATGTATATACTTTATAAAGCTTCTACAGTACTAGGTTTCCATATGGTTTTTTTTTTTTCCGAATGGTCTTTAATACTAGTTGTCCCTCCCCATAGTCTCTCACTTGCCTTTCTCATCCTCCATATTTAATTCTATTCAAGTTTCCCCCTTGTCTTTCCATAACAGTACATTTTTTCCCTTTCCTTGGATTGATTTTCTCCTCTACCCTAGTTCCTTACTAGGCACCAAAACTCTGTGATTATTTGTATTGTAGCACAGATATTGAAGGCTTAAAAACTAACATCCACAGATAAGAGAAAACAAAATATTGTCTTTTTGTTTCTAGATCACCTCATTTAGATTGATTTTTTTCCATTTGAATAATATTCTATTGTATAAAAAAATGACATTTTCATTAGTCATTCGTTAGTTAATTGATATCTAGACTGTGTCCAATTTCTGACTATTAAACATAGATCAGCAATGAATATATATGAGCAAGTATCTCTGTAGAGTCCTTTGTGTATATGTCCAAGAATAGCATTGCTATATCTTGAGGTAGATCTATTTCCAGATTCCTGGGGAACCACCACATCATTCATAGTAGCTATAAAAAATTATCCATCCTCAGTAAATGAATAATTTACCCCACACCCAGTATGTGTTGCCATTTGTTTTTGCCCTTGGCCATTTTGACTGGTATAAGATGAAATAAAAAAGTAGTTTTAGTTTTCATTTCCCTGATAGCTAATGTTATTGAAATTTTCCTTAACTGTTTCATGTGTATTTATCACTTGAGAACTCTGCTTTTTTCAGTACTCCATTTTTGATTGAGTTGTTTTCTTGATTTACTTTTTTGTTCTTTATATTTTTCTATGAAGAATTATGTTGGAATTTTGATGGAGATGGCATTGAATCTGTAGATTGCTTTGGGAAAAACAGCCATTTTGATTATATCTGTCCTACCAAAGATAATCATGGGAGATCTTTCTATCTTCTTGTGTCTTCTTCAATTTCTTTCTTCAATGTCTTAAGGTTTTTATCATACAAATATTTCACTTGCTTGATTAGAGTTATCCCAAAATACATTTGTTATTCTATAATGAAAGGTATTATTTCCCTCATTTCTTTCTCAGATTGTTTTTCAGTTGTATACACAAGGACTACTGATTTTTGTGTCTTAATTTTATATCCTGGTACTGTGCTGAACATGTTTATCAGCTGTAGAAATTTTTTCTGGTGTAGTTTTTAGGACCTTTTATGTATAAAATTGTATCACCTTCAAATAAAGGTGTTTTAATTTCTTCCCTTCCTATTTATATCTCCTTGATTTCCTTCAGTTTTCTTATTGCTCTAGGACTTCAAGTACTAGAAGAATGTGGTCAGTTTTAGAGAAAATCCCATGAGCTGTTGAGAAAAAGTATAGTCTTTTGTGTTTAGGTGAAGTGTTCTACAGATGTCTGCTAGGTCAATTTGATTTATGATGTTACTTAAGTCCACCATTTCTCTGCTTTTATGGATGACCTATCTATTGACAAAAGTAGGGCATTGAAGTCACACGCTATTACTGTGTGAGAGTCAATGTATGATTTTAGCTGTAGTAATGTTTCTTGTATAAACATGCATGTTTTATGAACTTGTGTTTGGTGCATAGATGCTTAGTATGGCAATATCCTTATGTTTGATTTTTTTCTTTGATGGGTATATAATGTCAGTCCCTGTGTCTTGTGTTCTGTTTTTGTTTTAAGTCTATTTTGTAAGATACTAAAATGGCTACACTGGCTTGCTTCTTGGATCCATTTGCTCAGAATATCTTTTTCTATCTGAGGCAATGATTAATCTTGATAGTGAGGTGTGTTACTTAGGTGCAACAGAAATGTGGATCCTGTTTTCTAATCTAATCTGCTAACTTGTGTCTTTTTATTATGTAAACAAGACCATTATACTCAGAGTTATAAATGAGCAATGTTTAGTGATTACTGCTATTTTGTTGTTGTAGTACACATCCCCACACTCAGAGAGATACTTTTGTTTCTCTGTTCTGGGATTATTTATTCCTTGTGTCTTCATACATATCTTTAATCTCTTCAGACTGAAGTTTTCATTCTAGTGCCTTCTGTATAGCTGGGGTTGTAGACAGAGATTGCTTAGTTGGTACGATTGAGGAATTTTTTTTCTTTCTCTGTCAATTGTGATTGATAGTTTTATAGGGTATAGTAGTCTGGGTTGGCATCTGTGGTCATTTAGAGAATGTAGAACTTCTATACAGACCCTAATGGCTATCAGTGTCTCCAGTAAAATTCATGTAGTATTTTAATGGGCCTAGCTTTTTATGTTCCATGGTAAACACCAGAGTTGCTAAGTAGACCAGGCTAGCATTGAACTCACAGAGATCTGCCTGACTCTGCTTTTCTGGTGCTGTGACTAAAGTTGTGAGCTACCATACCCTGGCTTAAATGAAATTTTTACTGACTTTGTTTTTATGGAACTTGTACTATTTGATTCCATTCTTTTGTATGGTGTGGTCATATGAACATAAATGCTTTTATTTCATATGCTGAGAAATTATTAAAGTACACACCCTGACTGAGTGACTTTGTGTCAGAGAGGCTATTAATTAAGTATCCTTTCCCAGATAAGAGTCTGAAACTATAATTTATGCAGGACTTTTGATCTTCAGTGTTGTGGAAGTTTATTTTTAGTTATGTATAAAATAATTGTTTTGTGCAGTTTTGGGAAAAGGACTGCCTAGTCCTTGGCATTTTGTATTGTCTGCAGGTGTTGGATTTATGTGGGGGATGCTTGATTGCTCAAGATCTACATGTGGTATCAGTAGAACACCTGAGGAGTTCTGTATCAATAAATACACCTGAGCTGAGATGCTCAGGGTTCCACTGTCCAGTATGGTGCTGGCCATAAGAGGTTCCCTCTGCTAAGGTCTGGAAGGGTTTGCACCTATGATTATGCCTCCATCTCTTCCTTGCTGAGCCCACACAGCAGCATACTACTACAAATGATGCCTGCAGCATGGGGTACATCATGCTGGCTAATCCAACTTGGAAGGATTAAAGGAAAGGGAAGAAGAAAAAGAAACTCCAGACTTCACAAAGTCTGTTTTGTTTTGTTTTCTGCAAACCTGTCCAGATACTGGTGGAGTGAGGTGGTCCTGAGAAGACACATTTGCTAAGGTAATGAGAGTTCCACCTCACAAGGGAACTTGTCCTGCAGACAAGGCTACAAGTTGTTTTTTATGCAAACCAGACTCTATCTTAAAATCTGGAAAGTGTTTCCTCAGGATCAGCACACAAAAGCTGTCTACCAGAACTGTTGTATCTCATTCTGGTAGCTGAACTTGGTACTGTAAGAGGTACCCAGGTGGTAACTGTTTCTGAAGTCATGAAAGGGCCATTGAAGAGAAGCTGAGGCTTGGTACTATGAAAAGCCAGGAGGGGCCATTGGTAAAAGTGTAGCCTCAGTAGTAGTTGAAGGCCCAGACTGAAGGAATCATGCAAAGAAGCTGAGGCTTGGCACCATGGAGAAAGCCTATGAGAGGCTATTGGTGGAGGTGCAGCCTCGGTGACAGTAGAAGGCCCAGATACATACAGAGCAGTTGAGGCTTGGCACCATGAAAAGAGTCCAGGAGTAGCTACTGGTGAAAGTGAAGCCCAGTTGCAACAAGGGACCCCAGTGTTTTGGAGATGCCAGTACCACAGAATGACCACCAAGAACAGCAGCAGTTGTAGAGTAGAGCCAGCCAAAGCCTGAAAGACAAGCTGCAGAGGGCAGAACCAAAGAAGGTACACAAGCCCTTTGGAGGAGCCCAGAAGATTGTGAGTGAATTTCAGATAACTGGACATTGATGTTTTTCTGATGTCCAAAGACATTGTGAAAAGCTTGATAGATGTCTGCTTTCATTTGGCCCTGTCCTTGTGATTATTCCTCTTGTAAATAGTTTTGTAAATAGTTTTGCTGGTGAAGTATTAAATTGTGTTGTAGAGATCAAGCACTTTTTTGATTGTCTTATACAGAAAAGGGTAAATGTTGTGGGAAAACTTCCACATTTAGTTATGCATAAAATAATTGTTTTGTGCACTGTTGAGAAAAGGGCTGCCTAGTCCTTGGCATTTTGTTTTGTCTTTAAGTGTTGGATTTATGTGGGGGATGTTTGATTTCTCATGATCTACACATGCTATATAGAATCCTTGAGGAGTTCTGTATCAGTAAAAACACCTGAGCTAGGATACTCAGGGTTCCACTGTCTGTTACGGTGCTTGCCATGATAGTGGTTCTCTCTGATGAGGTCTGGCAGGGACTGCATGTATGAAAATGCTTCATTATCTTCTTTGAAAGCCTACACACCAGCTAACTGCTACACTTCAGTAATATTTAAATTCAAAACCAAGCTGTCTTCTATGGAGTAGATACATATGTATGAACTGATTTACACTTGACTCATGACCTCATCTCTGCAACCAAAATACAGTGGTAAAGGTATGAAAATGACAAAACTTCATTTCCTAAAATATAATTCATGTAGCTAGAAAAGAAAAAGGTAGTACTGCAATTCAAACAATAGGGAAAATTGAAGAAGAAACGTGATTTGAGTGTTTAAATGTTACATTTCTGCATTTGATTTGGAAGTTTTTATGTAAAATAATAGAAAACAAAACCTGCACTTTGCTTCATTTTAACACCTTTGTAAACACCTTTGTACGTGCTATCCAAACTCACAGGCCTGTAAACAGAAACAAAACCAAATTAAAAAAGAAATATGAACATTTTTTAAAATTCTTACATGGTGAAACAGTGTGTAATTTGTTCTGCATGGCTTTTGTTTGGTTTGTGTTTTCCTTTTTTGGATTCTGAGGGATATGGAAGATATATTTTTTTTATAAACAAAATTTAATATTATACAATTCACATTTCAAAAACTCAAATTTTATTCTTTCATTTTTTGGGTACTGTGTCATGGATTCACTTTCCAGTTAAAACAACTTGAATTTAAGAAGAAGAGACAAAAGAAGGAAGCATGCTAAAGATAATACAATACAGTGCCATTAATAAATCAAATGGTTGCATCCTCACAATAATAAAAACGCTAAAACGTATTTAGGGAAATAGAGAAGATAGAAAAGAAGAAAATGGCAGTTAATATTTAGAT
>JAMJFZ010002917.1:0-67756 GCA_026225945.1 Cricetomys ansorgei
ATGGGATTATTTGCCTATTGCTTCCACATCCTCATTCTGTAATGTTAGGAATTTCAGGGCAGAAAATTTCAAGGCAGGAAACTGGTAAGGGCAGAAACTGAAGTTTTCTAGGTTATGGAGGAACACTGCTTACTGGCTTGAAACTCTGAAGCAATAGCTGACTTTGGTTACTACTTTTACTTTATAACCACACAGAGTCACCTGCTTAGGGGTGGTATTGTCCTAGTTTGTTGGACCCTCTCACATCTATCAATAATGAGTAAATGCCCTCTTAGACTTGCCTACAAAATCTGATGGAAGTATTTTCTCAATTGATGTTCCTCTTTCCAGATAACTCTAATTTGTGTCAAGTTGACAGCAAACAAACCAGGACAATCCTAATACTTGTTTTGTTGAGACTATCTTTTATTCATTAGCTATTCTGTTGCTGTAGCCTCTTAATTGTACTTCCAAATATTTCTGGAATCATTTTCTTAATGCGTAGGTGTTAAATTATTACTTTTATGGAATGATGAAGAATAATATACCTTAATATTCAACGGCGCTGATAGTCTCTCTACAAATTTAATTACTATCCTTTGGTAGCAGAAAAAAATTTTAATGGAAGTCTTGATAACACGATTGGCAAACAATACTCATAGCTTCCCACTTCCCTCAATTACCACTATGAATTAAGTGTTTAATATTTTCTAGAGCACCACTGAACCATCTCTCTGGTTGAAATTTCTCAATTTCATTTTAGGCCTCCTTTTTTTTTTTCCTTTAGTGTAATTATATAACTTTGCTCTCTCTTTATTCATGGCATTTATTCAACATAAATGCTTAAATTAAGCAATATGATTTTCTATGGGTAGAAACTGAAATAGATAGCTGTAAAGTTTAAATATATAAAGATATTAAATAACTAGAAATATATTTCTAATTCAACTTTCTCTGATATGATTTCAGAATAGATGCTGGATGTTAGATACTGATTATTAGATGGTGAATGTCATATTAATACAGAGTCCTCTTGATTGATATTTGTGTTTGCTAATGTTGTTATCAAAATAGCTTCTTTCTATGTCTTTGCTGTCTATTCCATTTGCGTAGCACTATCCACTGAATGAAGCCTTTCTACCCTAGAGGAAAGCTCCTTAGGAGCAGGGAGTTCTAACTTAAAACCTTCCATCCTGGAGAAAGGTTTATTAAAACACAGCAAGTGGTATTTGAGATAATGCTCAGTGACTAAAAGCAATTACTGCTCTTGCAGAAGGACAGAGTTTGAATTCCAGCACCTGTGTGGGACACTTCACAACTCTCTGTAACTCCAGCTACAGGAGATCTTCTTCAGTTACTTTGCAATTGATGTGACAAAACACCACGGCCAATATAATTCATAAAAGAAAATGTTGAATTGTGCATTTTTATAGGGTTGGAGTCAATATTGGCAGAAGACAGGTATAGTGGCAGGAACAACAGAAAGCTCACATCTCGGTCCACAAACATGAAGCAGAAACAGAGTGCTGGGAGCCTAACAAGGCTTTTGTTACCTAAAGCCTGCCACAAGTCTCCTATTTTCTCCAATAAGCTACACTGTGCAGTGGAATGGCTCTTTGTTGGATCCATCTGGTCCTCAATTGGAGAACTGTGAGTAGGTGAGAAGGTACAGAATTCCCAGGAGACTGGAGGTGAGCATTACTCATTTTATTAGGGGAATGGGGTTACATAAATAGGGAGAGAAGGGTCCCTGTTATCCAGGGATTTCGTTGGAAGCTCATTGGTTAAGACTGCACATGTACAACCACCCATTTATATTTTGGGGTCGCAGTCTGGACCCCAGGGACCAGAGGGAGAGAGATTATATAGTCATTTAAGGAGAAGGGACCAGGCACCAAAGGGAGAGAGATTATATGGTCATATAAGAAGTGTTACAGCTTCAGATAAACAATTCTGCCAGGTGTCATGCCTTTGAAAGGGTGGTGCCTTGCTGTGAGCCAGTAGCATAGTTTGTGGTCTGTCGGAGCTGCCAGGAGAAACTAAACATCTGCCACTCTCAGAATGAGAATTCTGGGGTTCTAGGTAAGCTTTCTATCTCACTTCATCTCCAGGTCAGTACCACAAAATCCAAATTATAAGAAAATTCAGATATTAGGTTTTTGGTGTGGTTTTTCTACAGAATATAAAACTTCAAGGACGCACCTATAAATTATTTACATCTCTTCAGCATCTGTATGGGTGCAGGAAAACTATGAAGTACAGTACAGAAATAATAAGTTCTTCATTAGGAAAGAGTTTGCCTAATAATTCCATTAACTTGTGTAGATATCAACCTATTTTTATTGGAAAATATTAAAATATGCAGCTGATCAGTGTTTGTGATACAGTGGTACATTTCTGAGCCACATATTTCCAATAATGTATGTCACTTGATTAGAACTGTTCATTATTTACATGAGGTGCACAACAGTTATGCTATGAATTGTTGCAAACCAATTTCACAAGAGAAACTTCCTAGTAATAAATTTCCCTATCACTAAAGATGATTTCGTACCATTGTGTTTCATGTTCTGATAAAGTTAGTGAGTTTAGATAGCTACTCTGAATTCCTAACACAAACAAGAATTTCTCTGGTAAAATTGAGGGAACAACTTTTCAGAATTTCAAAGCTGTGCTTTGCCATTTAGCTCTACATGCCACATAGAGTGATGAGAACTGTTTCATAGATGGGAGATTACTTTTATTATGTATGGCTATAGATTTGCACTAACAGAAATACACTCAGTATTTGAATAGTTGGATATGTTGTAACTACTGTAATTGTCATGAGACAAACATAGTGAAATGATTATGAGCCAGTCAAATTGTTTCATTTGTTTCTGCTATGCTCCATTTGCCATCTTGCTACAAGGTTACACATTTTTCAACTTATAAATATGCCATGTGTTTCTTCAAGGGAAGAAAGATGACCTTTTTTCTGAAGGTTATCTCCAGGGAGTGAACAAATGAAGGCAGCACATGTCAACAAATAGAGATCCTCTAAATTAGAATGCCAGTTTTATAACAACTGGAACATATTAATTTTTTATCATAGTTGGGTAACACAACACTTCAGCTTAACAAGTGAAAACTTTTTGGTTTCCTAGTATGTGTATAAGCTATCTTTATATTGAAGTACTATTTATTAGGTATACAGGTATACCTGTATATACATAGAGGTTTGTAACATAATAATATGAAGACAATTTGAAGGCATTTTATCTTCTTTAGCAAATGATGATTGTGTCACTTATCTATGCTCTAGCAAAATGCACTTCGATTTGAAAAAAGTCTGGAGGTTTCTCATAAAAATAAAAACCAAACTGCCATATGACCCAGCTGTACCACTTTTGTGCATACACTCAAAGTACTCTATATTAAATTATAAAGATTCTTGTATCTATGTTAATCCTTGTTGTAGTCACAATAGCTAGGAAATGGAAGTTGCATAGATATCTGTAATTTGGTGAGTATATTAGTGAAAATGGGGTACCTATATACAAAAGACTTTTTTTCAACTTTTAAAGAAAAACAGATTAAATATTTGCTGATGATTGGAACTATAAAAAAAATAACTAGCAAACTGATACAGACACAATAAGACAAATCATGTATGTTCTTCCTGCACCTAAATCAGAGAAGTCTCTCTTTGTAGTGAATAAAAATGAATATAAAGACTCATAATTATCCAAAATATTGAGACAAATTATGGTTGAGGGCTCAACTCGAAATATATTTCCAACATCTTCTTTAAGGTTAAGGGAATATTGAAGATTAGAGAGAAGAAGTATGTAAAATATGAATGACTCGTGAAGGTCTGAAATATCACTGTCTGTATTCCATAAGTATAGTAATTATAAACATTGAAATCAGCCTCGGTAGACAGAAATATTCATTTGGGCCCTACATCTTACTGCTGACATATTAGCAATCAAGAGGAGCTGGGAGAAAGGGTCATTGTCTTTTTGTGTGTATAATGATAAGACCACCAGTCTTCAAGTGATAGCTTCAAATATACCATCATACAGACTTTCCTGATTAAATAAGTGAGTTATAAAAATAAAACAAATAGACATGAACACAAGAAAAGATTTGTAGGGAAGATACAATGGTAGATAATAGAAGATGGGGTGAGAGCGGTGAGCATGCATTACGTACATGAGTAAAATTGGCAAAGAACATATATAATGAATAACAGAACAGAAATTGTCAGCCCTAAAAACATACATGTAAGTAAACCCCACTCTATAGGTGGGACATGAGAAAATGGAACTGATAAATGAGGCAGAGTAAAGTCTTATGCAATAGCATTCTTTATTCAGAGCAGCAGACAATTTATACTTTTAGGGTTAAGAGGAGTCACAAGAGTAAAATGTACAATGAGCTGCACATGGGGATCAAGGTACATATGTCAGTCAAGCCACAGGTCGGGACAAGTCACATGCAGCAAAAAGATGTTTTTCTATAGAAATATATAAAAAAATAGCTAATGGTAATGAATAAATTGAAGCACACTCACTCCTATCTGCTATACATGGGAGTAACACAAAAACGCATTCCAAGATGAATTTTATGTTTTAGAAGTCACAAGACTCTTGTGTTATTTTCTTGGAGTTTTCTTACAAGTACTTAGAATTCTGGCATGACTTCATTCTTGGATTATGCTCTGATATTTCCTCCTTTTAAGTTTTTTGATAGCAGGATATCCAAAGAGATTTTGGTTTGAGATGTAAATAAACCTAGTTGTCATTTGATGCATGAGTATCCTATAAGCAAGTAAATTGTAAACCTAACAATACTAGAACAGTGAAAACATTGTGTATAATGTTTTGCCACCAATAATAATAATCCAAAAAAGAACCAGTACTATTGGTTATATTATTACATTGATTAGAAAAAATCTAGAAAATAGCTTGATAATGGACCTATACGCACTATATATTAGTGTGTCTGGTATCTTGTAAAACATTAGCCCATATTTGCCCTGTAATAGGAATATGAATTTTATGAAAGCCTACATAAATTGAGCATTTTTTAAATCCCCATGAAAAATTAAATGCAGTCCATTTCAGCTGAATGAACTTGACTACTAGGTCCAGTTATAAGCATAGAGTTATTAGTAAAGATAACAGGAGCTACATATATCTAATCTACAAGTTAAAGCAAGAAAGGATAAGGAACATAAGACCAATACATGTTCAGAAGCACTCACTCCAGATTCACAGGTCAAAGCATCTAGCCTCACCAGAAAGAGATTGTCATGTGAGACAGGGCTTTATGTATTTCATATAACTTCTCCCTTGGTGCACAGGGCCTTAACTTAGCCCCAGATATGCAATCTTGACTTCTGATGATATGGACAATATTTCCTTTAGCCCTTTAGCTAGAGATCTTCTATCTTTCTGGTTACTTCCACTGTCTCCTCATCTTCTACCATTGTTCTTGATGGCCCAAGGCTGTAGGATTCAAAGAGGAATCCATAATGTTTCAGTAGCTCCATCTGCAATGACAGATGCATAATCCTTCACAATTTTCTTCTGGAGAAATAAAAGTAGGGCAGACTAAAGTTTGCTTATTTTCTTCTGCAATAAAAAACAGGTAGATTAGAGTATTCATGAGTATGAGTCTATTGCTGGAAATTATCCTATAGCATAAGCAAAGAGTAAAATGATATTTAAGGGTTTATGAATTAACTATAATTGAGGAATCAAAATAGCCAGTTCCACCTGTTTGGCTGAGGAAGAAGGGTATTAATAAATTGATAAATATCTGGACTATGAATACCTCTTATACCCTTAGACAATCCATCAATAAATATCCCTCTGTGAAATGGAAGAAAGTTGAACAATTTTTATAATCACAAACTCAGTTTGTATGAGAAAAGCTTGCCATCTGGATAATAATTTCCTATCCTTCCACAGTAATCTGTAAATGAAATTTGAAAATCCATAGAGTTCTATAATGCTTTTAAAAACTGATTGTTAATTAAGGATAATATAAAACATCAAGGATCAGATTCGTATCGTTGTTGACATTGGGTCATGCCCTGATTTGAGGAAGAAAAGTAAGGTAAACATTATTTTATGGCTCTTATGGTGTAAATAAATTCATTCCAAAGGTTTATCCTCATGCTATAATACCTACGGGAGACAATAAAGTGGGGAAAATACGTAAGTTTAAAATAAGTGAATGATCCACGTGAGATACAAATGCTTCTTTTAGTCTGGATTCAAATAGCTACAGTTCTTTACTTGATTCTCAAGATAATGTGCAAGGACTGTCCAATGCCATCTTTCCTTCTATAGTTTTAAATAGATTGGTAGTGTATCGGAAATATCAAGTGCAGCTTATGAGGCTGGGGTAGAATTGGTAAATTAATTCTTCTTCCTGGCTATGCCCTAGATTCTAAACAATTTTCATAGGCCTAAATCCTTGCCAAGAAGTGGATGAAATATAAGCTTTGATTGATTATCAAGTTCTTTACCACATGTCTCAGGATATGGAGGATACATATCTAAACGAGCCTCCAGTAAAGGAGCTGAGGGACTCCTCATCATCATAGTTAACAGTGACTCTTGTTTTTATTTTCTATTTTCCCAGAGCAAGGAAAATCTTTCTTGCTTCTTTTACCAATTTTAAGGATTGATCATCCAATTTATTTATTCAAGGAACTAGCCGTCACTTTCTTATAATTAATAATTAATCACTTTCTTATAATTAATCACTTTCTTATAATTAATAATTATAATTAATATAATTAAGTATTTTGATAAAAATCCAAATTAATGCCAAAATGACCAACATAAAATGAGGATCTTTACCCCTTTTTTATAAATATTTTAATTTTTTTTTTTTGGAATCTGTCCCATTCTTCATGCGAAATTCCTTTTGTAAACAAGGGATTACAATCATAAACAACTTGCAAGCAATATAATAGTTGTGATTTTAATACTTGTGCACCTCCTTTCTTTAAAAAATTATGTGCAAGCTTGACATGAGGCAAAGCCTTCCCTTATTTCTGTCTTTTTATTGTCATTCTCCTCCTCTGTGAGAATCTCCACTCTCTTATCTCTTTGCTGGCTGACTTTAGGTCCCTGTTCCAAGGCACTATTTGTTTACTGCTCTAGGTGGTGGTGGGAGCTGGGAAAATGGATTTGATAAATGAGGCATTTAAGTCTCATGCAATACCCAGAAGTATTTAGAGGGTAAGATAATTTATACTCTGAGGATTAAGAGGAGTCACATAAGTAAAATTTATAATCAGAAGGACAAGCTGTACATAGTGTATATGGTGGACAAGTTGCCCATGGCAGACAAGTCACATGAAACAAAAAGATGTCTTTCCATAGAGGCATATAACTAAATCACAATAGCCAGTTGTATCTGCTATACTAAGGAGGAGTATGAGAACACATTCCAAGAACAATTCGGTGAAGAAACAGAAATCACAGGACTTTTGTCTTGTTTTCTTGTAGTTTTCTCACAAACACTCAGAATTCTTCATGTATCATTTCATTCCTGGACTTTTTTTCTGACAAGTAACATTATACAGATTGGGAAGGTTATATTTAGGGATATACATACATATGTATATGCATATAATACCAATTAATGGTAAAAGAAGTTATGAATTTGAAAGAGAATAAGGAGGGATAGATGAGGTTGGGATGGAGGAAATGAAATAAAGAAATGATATGATTATGGTATAATCTCATAAATAAAAAATTAATTTTAAAATCAATGTATAAAATAAAATGAGATAAAATAAACAAATTAGGAACTAGGTAGATGACTTACTTGGCAAAGTTACTCTGTGTATGCTTGATCACCTAAGTTCAGATGCGTCATTTATGTGAAAATGTGACCAAAACACATATGCCTATAATTTTAGCCCATACACAGGAGGAAAGAGGAGATAGTTGTATCCCTGAAGCTCAATGGCTGGCCATTGAGGAATCAGTGGTCTTGTACTTCATTAAAAAGACCCTGTATCAATAAATAAAGATTGAAGTAGGGAGACTGACCAAGGAAACAGTCAATGTCCACCTTGTGCCTCTACAGGCACATATACACATGTACACACATGTGCACACAATGGAGAGTTAGGTTGTTTTTTCCCTTTATCTGCTATGTCCAGCACTACAAAATGCATGGACACACAAGTGTCTTTTTGACACATTACTTGTATTAGTTATATACTTGGTACCAGGATTGTTGGATTGTATATTAAATCTATTCCTAATTGTTTGAGGAACCTCTATACAACTTTCATAATGACTGTACTAATTTATTTTCTAACCCTAACAGACAGACATTCCACTTATTTATCTCTTCACCAGCTTTCCTTAGCCTCTGTCTTTGTTAACAGTGGATCTTATTAGAATAAAATGCTGTCTCATTGTTGTTTTGAATATCATTTTTGAGACTATAATTGCATCATTTTCCCCTTCTATTTCCTCCCTCCAATCCTCTTTATATAACCTCTTGGTCTCTTTCAAATTTATTTGCTTTTTTAAAAAAAGGTTGATTATTTGTTCCTATATACACAAATAAACCTGCTAAGTGTGAATAATGCTACTTGTATGTTTATGTTCTCAGAGCAGACCTGAACAAGGATGGCAGCAATAGACATGCAAATGTGGATGGGGTGAGGGCTCATAAGGCCTTGATCTTTACACACACATACAAAAAAAAAAAAAAAAAAAAAAAACCTACAAGCAACTAAGAAATAGTGAGAGCAGAAGAAATAGTCTACCCTAGGGATGAGCATACCAACTCTTTATGCAATACTAAATTATTAGTACTGTCTTTTCTTAACGAAGAGTGATATGTAGATGAAAGGTTAAAGAAAAGCACAGTTGTACATATATATGCTCCATTGAACACAACATAGTCATAGCAATTTTGCCGTCATCCTATAATTTCCAATAGCATGAACAGAAGGAGACATTATTATGATAGGTAAATTAAAATTACCAGTTTCATAGAGGCTGATAACAGAATGGTGCATACCCAGATGGTGTGGTGAGTAGAGAAGAGGGTTAATTAACACTTAGATTAAGGTTAAATAGGTTAAATAGAAGTTATGATACTCTCTTACAAAATAAGGATCTGTTCATAGTCTTAATGTACTTTATACTTTAAAAAACCTGAAAGAGAAGATCTTTTATATTACTGGTAAGAAAGAAAGAAATCCTTGACTAAACAGCTAAGTTAACCTTGGTGCAAATATGCAATAAGTGTATTTATCAAATGTCCAATGGTACTCCAGAAATAGTTTTCTTTGTTAGACTAAATGTTAAAGTAAATAAAAAACAATAACTTCACTTGGCATGATCAGAAAAAGGTAATGCTGTTTAAATTAATTATACAAAAGTACTTTTTGATATCATAAAATAATTATGACACTTTAAGTCATTCTAATTAGAAGAAGAACATGAAGTGATATTTGATTGTTTCTGTAAGATTGCTTTGGTGTTGTAGGATAGAAAAAAAGAAATTCGTTCTTATTGTGAATTAATAGTGTATTACCAAAAGCAATAAGAACATAATTAAACTCAGTTTCATCTGAAAGCAAGGATCTAAAAATACTAAGTAGAAATATATACAAAATGAATAAAATTTTTTAGAGTTTTTAAATTTTAAAGTACTTATGTTTCTTTTAAGTTTTCATGTATTGTATTTGAATGTCAAAATTTACTTGAAAAGGAAAATCTAGAATTACAAGACAAAATCATCTAAAAACAGGCTGTAAGAAAGGAATGTTTATACAAAAACAAATAATTACGTAAAGTAAATTTTATCCCATTCTTGTTTAAATCAATGATTAAAAGGTTAAAATTGGCAAAGAGAAACTGTTCCAGCATGCCAAAGCAAAAATCATTTTTTTTATAAAAAAGAAATAAAAATAATTAAAGCACTTAAAACTATTAGCTACAACATGAAATTAAACTGGTCACTAGTTTAGGGAGAATGTTTCCTGTTATACAATGTAAATTTCCAATTTGAAGTAGAGAAAGAAGGCATCAAAAAGAGTACTTGAAAATAACCTCTGTACTCACTGAGGAAGGTGAGGCCTTGAAATGCAAAGAAACATCAAAAATTAGATAAGAAGAACATTGGCGGTGCCTGTGGCATGCTCATAAACGGAAAGAGACATGAGAGCGATTAAAGGGCTTAAGGACATACAAATAAAATAAGTTCCAACAGGGCAGGGCAAAATGCTATATTGAAAGAAGTTCTCAGAAAGAAAAATCATTGTGCGAAGATTTTGTTCTCAGCAAATCATGTCAACACATCAAACTGGAGATGAAATCTGATAACTTCTAAGAACTGATTCCCATCAGTAAACAGATCTGGTTCATGAGTGATCACGAGTGGTTGAGGGTTGTTTCTTCAGTTTCAACAGAAATAAACTTGATTCACTGATTTGGAAATAATATAAATTCACAAGTCCAAATATTGCTATTCAAATGAACTAATATTTTAGTCTAGGTTTCCTTCAATGGGTCTTGCAAATGATGAAGTACCTTAACAGTTTTAGAAATATTACTCTATATCTTGTTTTCACTTCAATGTTAAGTATTTTATCCTTATATATTATGTCTTCAACTGAAATATTGTAGAGTATCATGTATCATATCATTCATGTATCATTCTTTCAATAAAGATATTGAACACCTTTCATAATATAGTATTGAATAAGATATTCTTTCGCTGTAATTCCTCCACTATTCAAACATTGAGCAAATATCAAAGTACTTAGCCTATGGAAGGAGCAATGAAAAATATTAAAATAACATGTAGGTAGGGCTGCAAAAGTGGCTCAAAGATTAAGAGCACTTGCTTCTCTTGCAAAGGGCCTGGGTTCCATTCCCAGCACCCATATTGTGGCTTTCACCAGCTCTAACTCCACTCCCTTGTGTGACCTGATGGCTTCTTCTTGCCATCATTGTCATTGCACTCACATTTGCATTCAGAAAAAAAACCCGACTCTCATGAGAAAAAAGTGGGCTTTCAGCTCAGAGCAGGGTCAGTTACAGCAATCTGTTACATAAATTTAAAAATTAAATTTAATTTAATTAAAAAAAATTAATATATTTTCTCATTAACTGTACAGCCTGTCAAGGAAGAAAGAAACAGTAAGTGGCTGCTAAGATTTAGTAGCTGTCTCAATAGTTCCAGGGTTATTTACCAAGAAGTTTCCCCCTGCTCACCTTGATTGTTTGAGATTGGATTGAGCCTATGTCATAGACAACAACATATACTTTGCTGAGGCTCTGTGACTATATACTTACTTAAGCCTCTTTCTTTGTAGTATATACTGCATAATTTGTAGATGTTTCATGTTTTAATCATTTTTGCATTTCTAGTCATAGCATCAGTTATGCTGGATAAATCCAGGCATATACATAAATGACACAAAGCAGATTTGGAAATTGATACATACACACACACAAACACACACACACACACACACACACACACACACACACACACACAAACATACACGGATATATTAAAATGTATTTAGTATATTAAGTATATAAAATATACAAAAATAATATTTATATATAATTTGTATTGTCTATAGTGATAGTATCAGAAGCGTTTACATATATGTTAAGCCCCTCAAACAGTATATATTATATATCCTCAGATTTTTGAAGATCAATTCTGTTTCAGTTAAAATGTTGAAAGAGTTACCATTCAGGCCTGTGTATTTGTGGGTAGTGTTATCCCTCAATAAAATACCTAGAAGTCATGTACTTTTGGTTGGTGATAGGAAAAGAAGATCAGAGCCATGACAAGCTGAGGTCAGCCAGTCAGCCATGTGAGGTGTGATCCCCTTGTAGAGGAACGGGGCTGTATGAAAGCTAGAAAGTTTCTGTTCAAGGGGTCTACATTCAGAGGCCTGTGTGGTTCAGATGGAATGAAGACACAATTTTAATCCTCGTATTCAGAAAGCAATGGTGATCCTTGCCTTTAATCCCTAGGACAGAATCAGTACAGAAGCAGACACAGGAAGCAAATCTCAGAAGGATTCAGTATCGCACAGGAAGTGATGTCTGAAGCGAGTCAGAGTGAAGGACAGGCAAAGTGATTAATCAGAGAAAGAATTAGCAGAGTGAGTCAGAGTGAGGACACACCTGACTCTCATGAGAAAAAGGTGGGCTCTCAGCTCAGAGCAGGGTCAGTTACAGTAATCAGTTACAGTAGTCAGTTACAACAGGCAAGTGGTCTAATAGAGGATAAGGCAAAGATGCAGAGAGACTGACTGAGGCAGTATGAACAGTGAGAGTTCAGGGAAAGGCACAGAGCCAAAGTCAGAAGAATTAGGTCAGAAACAGTAAGGCAGCTCAGAAAATCAGTTTGTAGCAGGCAACTTGGAGAAGAGTTTGAACCAGAAGACTCAGAGTTTAGAAGGATCTAGTAAGAGTAACTCAGTCAGCAGGAAGCCTCAGAGGTTGATTATACTCTGTGGATGTTTAAAAGTTCTAGATTGTGCAGAGACTCCAGGGCTCTCAGCAAGAACTGGTGATTAACTTAGACAAAACAATAAACTGTCCTTTGTCCTGAATCAGTGTCTACATCTTATGAACTACTTCTATACCCTCTGCCCTAGCCGTCCAGGTTTTCAATCTTAGACTGTTGTCTTTGCTTGTTATTGAAACCCATCGTACATATTATTTCCTTTACAAAACCTTATACCATATACATTGCTTTAATATCAAGAAGAGCAAATTAACAAAATAACAGCAAGAGCTTTGGAATTTGTATGCAAGTTTTATACCTAGATATTAACAAATAAAGGTGCAGCTACTTTCTCACATTTGAAACTTCACTAAATCACTTTCAACCAGACTAGGATAGTTAGTAAGGGGATTGGGTTCACATTTCCTAGCAAGTACACAAGCACAGTAAACAAGGAATTTTATGACATTTCTATTAGCTGTTACTGGAACTGAAAACATAAAAAATGGGCTGTAACACTATTAAATGACTTATTTAAGGTGTCTTCTTAAGTCACCTATTTTATCTGGACCACTGAGTAAGTGGTTTTGTTGTAAAATGATAGTACAGATTTAGAGAAAAGACCATTCTGCACAAACTGACGCCTTGGGACATCCAATAAAAACAGCTCTGGTGATGTCATGCAGTGTTGGGCTAACAGCAGTACATCATGTATTTTCATAGAATATATTGAAACATGATTTTTATTAATAGTCATTTTAATTAGACTGCAATTGTGTAGGTGGACATTCAAACCACAAAAACTAAGAGTATAAAAAAAAATCATACAACCTTGTGCTAAATGAAGAAATGTTAATGATTAGTACTCACAGCAGAGTCTCCTAAAATCTTTGTTGGAATAGCTTTAATTCAGAATAGAATAGCTATAAGCAGAATCCCTTGATTAGCAAACTATTGACCTTGTTTTCTATACCCTCAAAAATACACTTCACACTAAACTCAGATCTACTTCTTGCATAACAGAAAAGTAGGTAACTTACATAGGGCTTGAAAAAAAAGCTGAATTTAACATTACGTATTTAAAAATAAAATTTATGCTATATTAACAGTTTTATTTGTAGAAGAACATTTAATCCTTTAATCCAGTAGCATGGCTGCTCTTGCAAGGGATCATCTTAGAGGCCGGTGTGATCCAGCTAGAATGCAGAAAGAATGTTAGGGCTAATCCTGCCCTCTTTTTGTGCTAATACTAGGTGAAAGGGATTTCCATGGTTAGGATAACATAGTGCATGCCTTTAATCCCAACTCAGAAGGAAGTGGTGGCATATGCCTTTAATCCAAATTCAGAAGGAAGTGTTCAGAGAGAGAAGCAAAAAGAAGAGTAGAAGCAGAATGTGGAAGCAGAGCTGGGAAAGAGAAGGAAGTGGAAGCAGACAAGGGACAGAGTTCAGAGAAGGAAGCAGATGAGATCTCAGAGAAAAAAGCAAGGTGAAAGCAGACTGGAAGCAGACAAGAAGCAGAGAGCTCAGAGAAACAGAGTTCAGTCAGGCAATTTGAATGCAGTCAGTTCACAAGAGCAGAGACAGTCCTTGAATAAGCAGAAAGAAAGCAGAGAGTCAGAAGCAGACAGTTTACAATTTACACTTTGGAATTCTCAATACAGATCAGGTGAAAAGAAGCAGAGAACAGCCAGTCAGAGTGAACTCAGTCAGTAGTAAGTCTTGAAGACTGAAATGTTTTAGATTTAAGTTTGCAAATTAATTTCCACCCTAGAGGGTGGAAGCCCTCTAGGTCTAGGTTTAAGATTAGATTGTACCAAGGCTGAAACTCTCTAGGATGAGGGATTTAATTAGCAAAGAATAAACTGTTCTCTGCCATGAAATCAAGAGAATAACAAATAAATTAACATATACATCTACAGTCATACTTATTTATTAATGCAAATTACTAGTGTAAAATTTGGGAGAATATTGCTAATAGTAAAATTATCTTAGGTGTGTTGTTTAAATCCAGATATACTTACTAGAATAATGAAAGAAAATACCTTTGTATAGTATACCTAATGTTTTCTAATTAATATAAACATGTTATTTGTTAAAAAGGAAAATAAAGAATATGATTACACATAGTTGCAATGTTTTGCCTTTTGCTCTGCTCCAAGTTGTTGTATGACATATCACAATGTTATCATAAGAAACTGCAAATTAAGACATTATTATGGCATATATGATTTCAGCTACAAAAAAGAAGTATTCTTGGTAAGGTACACATTCTATTAAATTGTTGAAATAATATACTTTTACCAAAGCACAATATTAAAGGATATAAAATGAAATTGGAAAAAAATAAGTTTGATTCTCAGCAATCTTAACAATTATATGGTTCTTAGTGGACTTCACTTACGCAAAATGTTTTTATTGTGATCATTAGTTAATGAAAGAATTAGTGAAAATAATTTGACAGGGAAATCATCTCATGAGTATTATTCTATACATGTTTAAAGTTCCCCATAATGACCACCCTAGAGAAGTTCACACAAGCTTGATGTACAGGAACATTATCCCACTCTGAAAACAGAACAAGTTCTTCATGCCATCTTCTTATAAAACAGATTCAAAACTGAAATGTGGCATTTCATTTTCAACATGATGAAAAAAAAAAAACCACATTCTCTTATTTTGCATTCTTATTTTCCTTGTTTGCTCTGGCCTGAGCTGATAAATTAGTTGGTTCTGGAAACTTCTTCTTGGATGACTGGCATCAACTGAGTGTGTGGGACTGCTTTCCTTCTCATTAGTATTTGGTGGACAACATCAGTCCACAGAATGAGCCTACTTTTGTTTTCACGGAGGTCCCTGATATCTGCTTCAGATGTTCATTTAATTTATCATCATCTGAACTGTTCATCACCCCCTTTAAGAAATTCCTCCTGCCTTACTGCCATACCCTATGAATGCTGATGTTCTTGCTCTGCAGGTGTGAATATCTTATTCGCTTATGTAAGGTAGAGCCACATTCTTTCCACAGAATTTGTTCTTTAACTAGCATAATCTTGTTGGTGATACCTAAGAGAGCTCTCCCTTAAGCAGCTCTGTGGTCTCTCTCTGCTTGCTCATGCTTGTATGTCATCTGAACTGTGCCAGAGTTCTAAATTTAGATTTTTTTTCAAAAACTTTTAAAAAAATGAACTTGTTTGCAATAAGACTTCCATTTAGTATTCCAGATTCCAATGGCCTCATTAGTCTTATTCGTATATACCTCTGTAGTAAACAAGAGGTTTCTTTCCTTTTACAAAGATTATTCTTATCCATGAAAATCATAGTGTGACCAGAACGTGACTCAGAAAGTACTATGCCTCAACTTTAACCCAGCCAAGAGGCAAGATGCATTGACTTCAAATGACTGTTTTACACATTTACCAGATGGTCACCTTCATCAGGCAGCATTTGATTAGTGCCATAACAGAGCTGTAATGATACCCAAAGCGTCACAGGCAGCAGAAGGAGGAGATGATGGTGAAGAGTGCTTGAAATAGTCCATATGGCAGCAAACATTTATCATTTACTTCCTGGTAATAAGGTTCTGTAAGGTAAAGATAATTGGAGCAATCGCTCTCTCAAGAAAATCCCAAATATGGAGAGAAAATGAAAAAGAAACAATGCTGCAAAATTATGACACTGATACATTGCCTCATGTGGATTCTTACTTTATTCATTTATAACTTACATTACCACAAAACGAATATATGCTATATAATAAGAATGTAAGACTAATGGTAGAACAATGCAATTATAATTGTTTAAAATACAATGTTAAGCCACAAGCCTCTTTCCTACAGTTTCTTGTCTTACATTCATATTTTTCTCTCTATTTCTGTTTTTGTTTTAACATGATTTGTTTTTTGGATCATTGCAAGAAATCTAAGATTAGTTTTCTTTAGACGGTTAAGAAGCTGAATTCACACATGGACACCAAGTTGGTGGGAGATGGCAAAGCGTAATATGTTTTTGAACAAATCCAAAAAAATAAAAAAAAAGTGTTGTGGCAAATTGTGAGAAAGAATGGAAATTTCAGGAAACAGAGGGTTCCTTTTATGATTTTTTTAATTCATTATTTCTATAAATTATTTGTAATTAATAGGAGAACTTTAGAAACTTTTCTAAAGTTCATTGAACATTTTGGAATCAACTTCTGCACAAATGAAAAAAAAAGAATTAAACATTTAAAGTATTTGAATAACCCTTAACAAATGCTGTACCTATGTGGCTAAAACCAAAATCTGGACACAGGATGCGCCAATCCATAAGAAATGTTCATATTATTTTGAAATGAGTTTTACACACCAGCAGCATCTGCAAGTGTGTCCTCTACATACACACCAGCTATAATGAAGCAGTAAGCTGTTGGTAATTGCAGGCAGCTTTGACATTCCCATATTGTCACCCATCCTAAATTAGAATTCTTCTTTTGGCTAGAGAGTTTTCCTGCTATAATGGCAGTGATTTATTTATGGGGCTGTGTGTATATGTGATTCATTAATTTTCATTGTAGAACAATATCCTCATTATATGATTATACCAAATTTTTCATAACTTTTGTTTCTGTTTCTCTTTAAATTAATGTATCTACATTTAAGGTGTACATGAAGATGCTTGATTAATTTTAAAATTTTACTCAGTACTTATACATATTTATGAAGTACAATGTAATGTTCAGATCAAATACATTGTATCAACTTAAAAGACGAGATTGGTGGATTTTCTTCTTGAGTATTGGTCATCATGCATCTCTTTCAACACTCTTTAGTGAATAAGTTTTCATGATGTCTGTTGTTTCATATTTCATGAATAAATACCTGGGAATATAGCTTCTGTCAGTGTGGTATTTATGTACAACTTTACAATGAATTTGCAAATTATTCCCCAAAGATTTATAGCATCTTTTATTTCTACATGAGATGTAAACAAACTTTACAACCATACCTTTCCAATATTAAACATGCTTGTGCTAAGTTTACTATTTCTTTCAATTGAGTGTGGCATTTCCTGAGAGCTAACTGACATTTTACCATGGCTTTCTTTTTCATTTTGCAATAATGGAGTCATTTCTACAACTTCCTTTGTAAAGATTTGTTCAACTGATTTTTATTGTCTTAAAATAATCATTTGCCTTTTTATTATAGGTAGAAATATTTTCACATATGCTTTTAGATACTTTCAGTAAGTATCCTGTTTCTCATATTCTTAAGTGTACCTTTTAATCAGAATTTTTCTTAGTTTGCTGATGAGTTTTCACTTATCTGTTTCAATGTCTGATGCACGTTTGGTCATGTCGGAAGTTTTGTGTATCTCAAGATCATTAGATTTTCCTATTAGCTTATAGATGGAATTGTGCACTAATGACTCACTTTCAGTTAATGTATCAACTAGAAATGTGTAGTGTGTATCCATAGGGTTCTATGTTATCATCATAGTATCTTATTGTATTATTTAATTTTGGATTAATTTTGAGCTTATAATCAGTGTAATGCTGAACTCATTAAATAATTCAGAAATGTATTTTAATGTTTATATTTAGGTAATTAGTATATCCTTAAATTTTGAAATTTAAAGGATTTGTTTTTAAGGCTTTTGTTATAATTTTCTATTGCAGGATACCATAAAAATAAAAAATTTGGCTTCATAAATAGATCCAGCCATAAAGAGATGTTTTATTTATTCTTGATTCAATATCTATAGGATATCACTCTCAAATAATTTGCTTATTTTGTCTCATTTTCCAAATTCACAGTCCAATAATTATATAAATATAAAAAATATCCCTTTGCTGGCCTTTTAATATCCATGTGGTCAATATGGTAAATCATTCTCCCATTCTTTATGTTTATTTATTTAATTTATACTTCCAACTGGATTGGGATTTTGAGTTGAAAAAACACTTCTCAAAGAAGCATCTTTTGATATCAATATTTTACCTGCTTCCTTCTCTTCCTCCCTTCTTCTGTGTTCCTTACCCCCAGCAAGGTGTGTTTTATGAGACATCACAATTAAGGCTGAGTGTTCCAAGAACTCATTCTCTGTACAATGTCTGGGTGTGTGCTTTTTCCCATTTCCTGCAGAAGGAAGCTTCTCTGATGATGGCTAAGAAAAAACTGATATATGAGTATAACTGAATATCATTAGGACTTGTTTTGATGGTACCATTTTTGTTTGTTTTAGAACAGTAGTTTTGCTCTCAGGTTCATGGTCAGTCAAGCAGTGTCAGAGATAGGTTCCATCTCATGGAATCGGCCTTAAATCCAATCAGATTTTGGTTGGTTTCTCTCATAAGCTTTGTGCCACCATTGCATTAGATCATCTAGATGGTAGGTCATCATTGTTGAACAAACAGTTTGCAAATAGATTGGCACTTACATTTCTCTTTTGGTAGTATGAAGAATACATTCCGGTACCAATATCAGTAGTCCATAGGAGTGAAGACTTTATGTAGGCACTAGATTGACTTCTCCATGTTCATTGAGTTATATAGGTGTTGTCTTCAGCAATGAGGTCTTGCTATCACTTTGATTTTGCTATAGTTTTGTAAAAGCCTCTGTGGTCCCCTTTGGCTAACAACTCAACTAGGTATAACACACTTCATGTACTAAAAGATTCATTTGGTGATAAGAGTTGTCCATTTGGGGCTCTATTTCCTACATTATTTTGAAAAGATGTGGAATAAGAGGAATACCCATCTACTGCTGGTATGGATGCACACTTGTAATCACTGTGGAAATAGGTGTGCCACTTCCTCAGGAAAATGGTAAGCACTTTACCTCAAGATCAGCTATACCATTCTTGGGCATATACCCAAAGGACATGCCATCCTACCACAGAGACATTTGATCAACCATTGCTGCCCTATTCATAATGACAAGAAAATTGAAAAAAAAAATCCTATATGTCTCTCAACAGATGAATGTATAAAGAAAATGTTGTTTTAAAAGTGAAAACATAAAATTTGCAGGTAAATAGATGGAACCAGAAAAAAAAATCATACTGAGTGAAGAAACTTAAACTCAAAAACACAGGTGTTGAATGTTTTTCTTATGTGTGAATATTAACTGTTAATTATAACAAAAATACATTTCATAGATTTATGTTGATCAGTGGGTGTGAGTTGAATATTCAGACATAAATCCACAAACCAATTGACACTTGATAACTGATAAAGAATCCAGAAATGCACACTGGAAGAAAAGGCAGCATCTTCAACAAATGATGGTCAAACTGGCTGACTGAATGCTGAAGCATCCAAATAGATTCACACTTGTCACCTTCGAAGAAATTCAGCTCCAAATGAATCAAAGACCTCCACATAATATTGAAAATATTTACTTATGTCTGTGCTATATATCTAACAGATGTTATAATTGAATACATCTACACATGTGACACACATAAATTGATGATTGAATATTAATCAAGATGAGTAAATATATAATATTTTGACTATATACATTTGAATATGTTTTGTAGATGTTACTGTTTTTATTTTCTGGTTTGGTATAGTTTGTTTAGATATCTTTTAGATACAAGCATATATAGCTTGTGAATGATTCACAAGTCAACCTGCCTTCCAGGAACCATTAGTAGTTTGATATCTAGGAAACATCCTGCTCAGGTGTTTCTTCTGTGCACAACTTCGTGGATGTGCAGAATGCCATTCATTTACAAAAGTAAGAATATTAATAAGTAATATACTTATCCTATTGGGAAAATGCTAGAGAAACTCTAATGCAATGTTGTTCAACCTGTGGGTAACAATTGCTTTGGGAGTTGAACAACTCTTTCACAGGAGTCATATAAGACCATTTTCATATCAGATATTTACATTACAGTTCATTAAAGGTAGAAAAATTAGTTTTGAAACAGCAATGAAAATAATTTTGGGGTTCACCATAACATGAAGAACTGTATTGAAGGGTTGCAGCATTAGGAAGGTTTAGAAACACTCATGGGATATAAGAAAGGAAAATGACTCAGGAGTAAGTTGGAGTTATTACAATCAGCAGAATTTAGCGAAAGGATGTCTCATAGAATGAGTTATTTCTCTAGGGGAAACTTGAAGGGAAGATGAGTTAATAAGGGAATCTGAGGAATAAAATAGTGAGGGTGAGATTGAAAAGAATTACAGTGGAATGAAGAAAAGATAGCCTATGGACTTCCCAATCATCCTAAATATTAGGTATTTACTAGGAGTGAGGAGAATGTACTCTGCAGTGTTTTCAGAAGATGAAGATGGAGGCCATATTTTGTATATATAGACTATTTTTATAGATGTAATAAATACTAGTGGTTGATCAGTTTAGAAAGAATGGGAATTTCTCCCCACACAGTTAGAGCTTTGGTTGTCCAAGTTTCCAGTATATTTTATTCTTGTGAGGGCTGCTCTCTCTTCCTGTGAAGCTTTGAAGATGCAGCCTTTGAAGAGGAGGAATATGTCAACAAGTAGAAAAAAAAAAACTACTTGAGTCAATCATTCTTTATGTGAACCTTAATTACGTTCAACAGGGAGAAACCTCAAACATAATGACCTCCTTTAGCTCCAAATCTGGCTTCTATTGTGTTGTCTATAAGGTTTCACACTTTGGCTTGGAGGAGACATTCAAACACAGTGGCTAAATAGATAGCATCTGAAGGAGGACAGTATTATAATAGCACTTGATATACTTGACTGTGTTATATAGAAATAGCCATGAAGGTACTTAAGTGACCAAATTACAGATGCACTTATAAAACTTCTTATTCAAAACTAGGTGTATCTTAGTCCAAATCAATATGAACAGTTGTTCCTTTCCATCATTTTGAGGTCCCTATAACTGCTTAGCATATTGCTTTAAGTTTATCAATATTTATTATATAATAAATTACATATGATTTTTAAGTAATTATTGAAATGGTATCAGAAATTTCGTATATATATATATATATATATATATATATATATATATATATATATAATTATGTTCTTAATGATAAAGATAAATGTGTGTGGGTGATTTTCAATATTTTAAATTTACCTCTCACATAAGGCAAAAAATGAGAAAAAACACTTTGACAAGTAACATCATTAATAAGAAGAGTGACACATGAGAGTGCTTAAATAATACAGTGTTAAAAGATAAATATTGGGAATCTAAAGACAAGGAATAATTCTATCAGATATAAGTATATGTCACAGAATCAGAATCATGATTTGAAATGTTTGAGTATGTCTGCAATCTATTATTTCTCCTTTATAAACTAGCCATTGAAATTCATATTCTACATGGGGATAGCAGGTTTCCTGAATGGAAGTGGAATTTTCCAATAATAAATAGTACAAAACATTCAACCATAATTCATCTATTCACCCTAAAGTATCTAAGGTGTTTATGCCATGATGGGCAATAATTTAGTTGAAGCAAACAGGGATTTTAAAATATTTTGGCTCTCTATCTGTACATCAAAATTTCTTCTAAAACCTCTGTCCCATATTTTATGTAATACAACTTCTGCATCTCAATGAACAGGAAGGCATAGATTTACTAATAAAATTTGTCTTTCTTATTCAGTGGTTGTACCTAAGGCAATAATTACAGCTAATTGCTGCTCATGTAATACTGTAACTCATTACATTATTCACTCCATATTTCATAATGAGTCAATGTAAATAATTAAAAAGAATCCTTATGTCAAATAAAATTACTGAAGTAATACATCAAACATTTTATTGTAAGTGAGGAAAATTCATTAGTTATATGTTTATATTCCTAGTAAATGAAATTTGATAGCAAATATGGATAATAAATACATCTATCACTTATTTTGTTTTGTGACAAACATTTTGAAAAGGAATTTTTGTAAGTTTTATTTTGTCATATATTCAGTTCACTGAATTATCTGAATAGTTCTATAATAAATATAATATATCATAGTTTATATATTTAAATGTAATATAGTATATACAATCCTTATTATATTTAATATCATACTAATCATATTTACAATTATTATATTATTTTACTGTTTATGAAAATAGTAAAATGTCTCATATCTCCTAACAAATAAGTTACAAAATAAAGAAATCAGAATAATGTTTGCTGGAAGATGAACAATGTCTTTTATAAGCAAATAATCTACTTTCTTCTAACTTACATAACACGAGCTATTATGAACATTGTAATTCATAGCTTAATAAAGAGCAATCATAATACTCATTTACTCTTATAAAGTGTTTTTCAGGATCTATGATACCATAATTATGTGTAAATTTTAAATTTTGGATTTATAAAAATGCATATTAGAGCCTATGGGAAACCAGTTGACATTGATAGTATCAAACCAGAGATCTGAGCCAGAAATAAAGCACATAGAGATATAAGGCCTATTCTAAGATGTATTAATTGTTTAAACTCGAGAAAATATCATAAATTCATGCTTAGGAGCTACATATGATAATATTTGACTTGCAACTTTATTAATAAAACTAAAAATAGTGACATTGCAAACGTCAATCAGAGTATGACTTAATTAGTGAGAATGTGTAAAATCTTTTATTTCTAATTGTTATAATGGGCTGAAAATTGAAGGCATACATTATCATAGTTGATTAAAGATTTGTTCTAAATTTAAACAAGGATATTTCAAAGCATTTAAATAAGCGTTTTTGTGATTTATGTTACATTCCTTAAAAATATATAGTTGCATACACTTTAATATTGGTATCATGCTGTAACCATATGAAATCACAAGATCTTTCCAACCACTTTGTGAAAATATAACTGATTGATGAGTTATATTTCTCAATCACAATTCACTGTACAATAAGTGTTTCTGAGTTGCTGGGAAAATTTAACACATCATTATATTTAATTCAGTTGGTGCTAGGTCTCTGAAGAGAGATCACTGAGTGGGATACAAATTGATAATTGGTATGTGAAATGAAGAACTTAAGTTTATTTTGGAGTGGACTTCCTTTTATTATTTGAGTGTCAGAGAGATCATTGAAGTACTTTTGCTGTCATTTATAAATCTCAATTATTTACACTACAAAAAAATGAATTTTATATACCAGCATATCATCTTTCTTTGAATTGATTATACCTAATTAAACTCTTAATTCTTCATTGTCCAAAGGAAACATTTTCTTTATTAACTAATAAAATGTCATCCTATGATCCCCGATAGTGAATAATACTGCTATGTTCAAAATTTTAGAAAAACTTTTAATATAATAAATGTGAAATGATTCTAATCCAAAGAGAAATTATTCAATAACTTTTTTTGGTTTTGTTTTTGAGGAAGTCTCATTGGGTATCCCTGGATGGCCTAGTACTTACTATTTAGACCAAACTAACCTAAAACTTCCTTAGCTTCATCTACCTCTTGCCTCCTCAGTGTTAGCATTAATGGTATTCAGCACCAGTCACAGAAAATGGAGAATTTTTACTGGTACTTCAATTTGTATTGCAACTGCGTATCAACTACAAGAATATTAGTTGATTATATAGGCATCAAAAGTAATACCTAGAACTTGTTTTCTAACATCAATATCCAATTTTCAAAAGTTCCTTGAAGAAATTACTTACTATGATGGAGGCATTAAATATACATCTTAAGTATGGGAACCCTTATAGCATCAGAAATAAAGACATTAAGAGATATATCACATTCATAATATACATGAAAGGCTTAGCAGCCAAGTATTGTTTTTCTCAGTAAACAAAGCAGCAATACCACGGAGTTATATTGAATTTCTGCCATATTGTCTTGAACAATAGCAAAAATAGTGAAAACATAGTCCATTAACCAGAAGAATTCTTGTAAATTATATAGAAAAAAAATGCCAAGAAGGATGAATATTTATACCTTAATTACATGTAGAATTATTTTAGTAACTTTTTTTTATTATAAAGAGTGAGTAGAAAAGGAAAATCAGTGATTTTGCAGCGGGAATCTTAACAAACAATGACATATCCAAGAGCTCCTGTTTATAATTGTAGATACAACTTATAATTATTAATGGATAACTCTTGTAGGCAGATCATCAATATTGATGGATCCTATGAATAGTTCATCAACAATGGCGAGTGCTGTGGACAGATCATCAATGCTAGGAAGTCCTTTAGACAGATCATTGTAGTGTTTGGAGTGAGAAATGCCCCCACAAAATCTCAGCTATTTGAACATTAGTTCCCAGTTAATTCAGCTATTTTTAAGGTTGCATAGCCATGTTATAGGAAGTACATTACTGGGGAAGAGTTTTGGGGATTTGTTTATATCCTTTCCCTATTACAGTTAACTCATTCTGCTTCCTGTTTACCACTGAAGATATTATATACCATAGCTTCCTGCTCCATCTGGGTATCATGCTATTCCTGTCATTACAGACTCTAAACCCTCTGGAAACATAAGCCGAAATAATTTTTTTCTTCTGTCATTTAACTTGGTAATGGTGTTTATGACATCAACAAAAAAGTAACTAGCAGACATCTCAATGGTCACTAGTCTTGTAGATAAGTGTAATTTTGATATACTCTGAGAAAAAATTACTCTATAGCTTTTTCACAAATATATTAGTCAGCTTCAATTATAAGTACTTTAAACCATCTGAATTGTCAAATGCAGAAAAATCAATTGCCACCACTGTAATCAGTTTGCCTATGTCTCCTGTTTAGTGTGTTTGAACAGAGTCATTAGGAATAGTCCTCTTAACTGAATGCTATCATATGAAAACTTGGAAAAGGCAAGTGAAAAAGATGAATCTTTTGTTAACACTGGAAGCCACAGACTTAGAAACTGTGATGTTTATTCTTGATTATCAACTTGACTACATCTGGACTTAACAAAAACCCAAAGGTCTAGTCATATCTGTGAGAGCTATTTTTCTTAATTAAGCCATTTGTAGTGGGAAGATCCACTTTTAATCTTGTTCTTCTGAATTAAAAAGATATATCTTTAATCCAGATATTTTGAGGTAGGAAGATCCCCCTTTAATCCAGATCTTTTAAATTGGGAAGACCCATCTATAATCTGGACTACAAATTCTGCTGGCAGCCTAATATAAAGGACACAGAAGAAAGAAGGTTGCTCTTTGTACTGTTTGTTCTCACTCTTGCTAGCAAGTCCATTCCTTCATGGGCAAAAGAGCCTCCTTCTTTGGGATTCTGGTGCATACTAAAGCTGAGATATCTAGCCTTTTGTACTGAACAACTATTTGATTCTTGGACTTCCCATTGGTAAACAGCCATTGGTGGATTATCTGCACCACAATCTATAAGTCATTCTAATAAATCTCATTTTATATATGGATAAAGATGCCATCTATAAGTTCGGTTAGTCTAGAGAACCCTGACTAATGCAGAAAATATGTAATTATAACAGTTGTTTTTAAATGCCTTATATCATGTTGGTACACCTATTTTTCACTCCCTTAATTAATATAAAAGCTTATTTTCTGTCATGTATTTGATAGATATCATTATTTTTTTTTTACTCCTGGCAGTAAATAATTAAGAAAAGGCCTTAATTTATATGACAATCTTGAGAAGCAAATCAAAAGCAGAAAAAAATAAAATTGCTTTCAACTAATGATGGATTGAGGCTTTTCTATGTTTGTAAAGTCAATAGAAGATGAGTCAATTCTCACTAAAGTAAATACTTTTTGAAAAAGCAGAGATATTTCATCATCTAACATAATGTATAAGAAACTACAAATTCCTTGCTAAATCTCATTTTTCTTATGTCAATCGGTATATCACTAGAAAGACTTTATTCAAAGTAAGTATAGCATCAGAGAATGAAAATTATTAACACATTTTAAGAATCAATTCATTGCTGCTGTGAAAAATGATGAGACTTAAGATTTATAAGATAGTAAGTCATGATGAAGGACATGAGAATAAATATGGGAAGTGCTGTATAATAATTCCATAGAAATTTGTAGTAGACTCTACTGTGCTTTATAAGGTTGTCTCTCACTAGAGAAAGTAATGTTGAAATTATGCAGAATGTCTGCAGATTGACTTTGAAACCTTTTTAAGGCCATCCTTAAACAATTTATTTGATTGAGTACTTAATACATACACATACTGTTGAAGTAAAATATACCAAACCTAAAAATATTTATTTTCTACAGTAAAAAATGCATTTAGTTTTCTTAGAGCACTGGAGAACATTTGGAAAATGACCTTAGACATGTCTTTCTACTCTGTATCATCAAACATAGTTGCACTCGGGTGCATTAGATATACACAAATGATAGTAAACACTACTTGAGAGATTTAGCATTATTAATAAAGCTAATATCTTTGAAATCATTTTATTCTTTCATTGTTATAGGCTCAGCCATTTGGGGTATAAAATGGCATACTCTCTTCTTTTAACTCATAGTCATATTAGATAAGGTAGAAAAGTCAAACAAGAGGACCAGACCCATATGAGGATTTTCTCTACCCTAAAGTGTTAATAAATGGGTATATTTTAAGTGTCATTTCATCAGTTTCCATGGCAGTAGCATAAGATGCCAGGGTTAGAATAAACAGGTGTAGATAAGGATGCTAATGCCAGAAAAAGATGGGAATGAAATGCTATTGCGCTCTCATACATAACGAGATAAACAATCTCAGCTGCCAAGGTAAGCCAAAAAGCCAAGAATAATCTAGTTTAATAAAACTACCTAGGATAAATCAGCTATTTTTGGATACAAAACTTTAGAGGGAAAAAAAAGCTGAGTTAGATAAAACAGATTAAAATCTACATATAACTTGGGAGAAGGGTGGGAAAGGTTGTAATAAACATATTAAAGCCAGTATCTCCAAGGATATAAATAAATAAGCTAACTTTTGAGACCCAACATGAAAATAGATACTTGTAGATATTATTTTACTGCTATATCTACTTTGTGGTTCACTTTATGTCCTAATAAGTCAATTTCTATGTCTATGTGTACTATTATTTGGTAATATTCTGAAATATCCTCAAGTTCCTCTGTTATACATAATATTTTTCAGAGGATCACTTTCTATTCTGGAAAAAAATTACCAATAAAAGTAGAAGCAACAATAGCAAAGTAACCATTAAGTGACAATTTTTGCATTCCTTACTACTCTATTTGTTTGGTAATTACTACATCAAAATTCCTCATTTTTTATTTTTTATATTTTATCATTTATCTTTATTTTTTTTATAATTCACCATAGGCCTCAAGAAAAGTCACCTACTGAATGAATAGGACTTTTGTTTTTGTAAAAATAGAAACCAAAAATAACGAATTTTCAATATTTTTACTCACAGTAAAATCTTCTTGATCATAACCTAAGGGGTAGATATTAAGCTAGATGTTTTTGGTAACAAAAACATTCAGTGACCAAATTGTCCTCCTGATGTGCATTGGCCTTAAGAAGGAAAGCATGTAGAGAAGGAAATCTTGGCTCATTTTGAAATGCAGTTGTTACAATTCTATGAAAGGTCAGGTGATGGCCCATCTCTCAGTCTGCTGTCAAATTGTTCTGTGATAAAAGAACATCACTGTTGGTCTTGAAGTGTTGTGTATTAAAATGTAACTCAAATAAAAAGGACATATAACTAAGATTCAAAGCTCATCATATTATAACCAAGATCAGTGGTTCTGGCTGGTACAGCAATTCATAGTCTGAAAAACTTTTGAGTGATAAGACATGATCAGGGACCCCCAAGCCAAGGTCAAAAGCATGACACAGCCTATTTACAGATATGGACAGCAGATATGTGTGAAGTGACGCCAGGAGGCATTCTGTGGCAGAAGATAATTTGATCAACCTCTTGTGAAATTTCCTGCTTACAGTTTACAAGGAAAAATATATTACCAAAATGTTTGTCACCAGTCTAAGTCATACTGTTAGCAATGTGAATGCAGGCTTTAGGAAACTCATTCTCATCATATAAATGTTATTTACTGCATATGTACATGAGTGAAATAGAAAGTCTTAGCAACAGCCATGATTGTCTCTCTACATATAATGGCCTCAGAGAGGAATGTCTTCAATTTGTTAGACTTGCTGTATCTGTATCTCGTTTTAGTTTAAAATGGCTGTTTGCATATTTAAAACTACTTGTATTTTGGCATTGTCTTCACTGATAATACCATTTGAAGTCATTAATTTAACTCCTGCAATTATATTGTCTTAATATCTTATCTTTCTTGACTTCAGTGATTGCTGCTTCTACCTCGTTTCTTTCTATTTATTCACCAAAATTTTATTAATATGTGAGACACTGAAATACCTATCTTCACTCCCATTGTCACATGGCAAGAACACAGGCTATAAGACTGCAGTAGTTCTCTTGTCCCTAAGTGTTCTGCAATGGCATTCACTATTGCTATTTTAAAAAATTATGTTTATCAAAATCTAGCATTCAAAGACTGATGGGTTTGCAATTTAGTTCCCTGGAAGCTAAGTGAGCCTACCATAATCCCCGTGTACTGACAGAACACAGCACACTCAGGTAGAAACAGTGATCAGTTTGTCATTCACAACATCCATGTTTTCTATAGGGTCATCAGTATTTTTTTTTTTTACAGAACTTTTGCAATCCTGACAGGCGGGAAGGTTGCTTGATAAATATGTATTATAAGTGTAGTTGTTTGAGAAGAAGCATGCGTTTACAAAATCTGGGACTTGTATGATAGCCCTTGTCTCTGGAGAGACTATATGACCATATGCTGTACTGAAAAACAGATTAATCTATCTACTAGGAAGACATCTAGTTTAGAGGATTTCTGCTACATTTATATCTTTGCAAGACTAGTTGTTTCTGTGTGGATGTCGGGGAGAAACATGGGCAATCCACAGAGTTATGCTCCCACAAAAGGACTTAGCCAGATAATCAAAAGCTCACAGAATGCACTTGCCAGTATGATATTTCTAGACTAAATTAAGTTAAATGTATGTGCTTTGACAATTTTTATTAAACTTGTTAAGTAGCATTTCAGGATGGAAGGCACAGTGACTTCTATTTCTTAAATTCAGCTGCAATCAACTCTGCATCCTGTCTCACCTTCATCAACTGTCTGTGGCATTATCTAAGCATTTTTTTACTTGCATGTTTTAATAAAAGACAGTAAAACTAAGAGTTCTTATTTACATCTGGAAATATCTTTGAAAGAACATGTCAAATGTAAGATATTGTTAGGGATTTTTTTTTCTCCTATGAAAAATTCTCAAAATATATTTTCATAATTCATTGTATTATTTCATTTTGATATTTTATTTATTTTATCATTTTGGGAAATATGAATATGTTTTGTTTCCATAGCCAGTTGAAATAATTAAATAAATACTGGATTTTTCTTTTAATAATATTAATTTATATTAATTTTCAAAAAGATTCAAACAAAAACTTCCATGTTCTAATAAATGTGCATTTCTCAGCCCAGTTAATACAATCAGTTTAACATTTAAATTATGATATAAAAGATATCCTGGGAGTATTGTAAGACATGACTTCCTAGAATTATCATTATCTTATATTGTTTAGTTTTAAAATTTTTTAAAGTTTTTAAATTGGACACATTAAAAGTAATTATTTTCTATGTAATCTTTCTGAATTTTTCATTTCAAATTATTTACTATTTCCATAGTTTTACCTGATATATCAAAATGCTGTTACTTAACAGTTTAAGTATTCACTTTTCACTTAAAGCAATAAGATTAGTTGAAAAACAGTTTAGGTACAGCAGAAAGATGTAAATGAATATATTAGTGCATTTTATTTCCAATTGGTGACTGGATAAGTGAGATGAAAGAGTCATACAATTTATATTATTCAGTCATAAATAAAAAATACATTGCATAAAGACATAGTATAAGCTTAAATGCTTCTTTAAAATGACATAAGTAAAGATGAAGAGGTCACATGTTGGTTATAAAGAATACAAGAATGCATTTTTATATCTAAATTTCAAATATAGTTAAATAAAGAATTATTTTTAGATATTTATAAAATTAAACAAAATGTTGCAGGAGAACTATTCCTTATTTTTATAATACTTAGTTAAATAAACTCAAGTGTTCAGGCAAGGGAAAAAATTAAATTGCTGATGTATTCAAATGAAGTTAAGTACAGAATTTTTAGATATTTCTAAAAAATAATCAAAATGTTGAAGGAGAGCTTTAATTGTATAATGCTTAGTTACATAAACTCAAGTGTACAGTTAAGCAAAACAATTAAATTGCTGATGTATTTTCTTTATTTTATTCTTCATTTTATATTCCTCTCTGTTTTGCATAGTATACACAGTAAAGATATACACAAACTCAAATAGTTGATTATTCTTCTCTGTGAGAACATTTCAACACCTATAGGTTAAAATAAAATGCTTGTATAGGCATCCAATGAAAAATATTTCTCAGAATAAAGAAAGGATCCTAATCAATTCCTTAATTTTCTTGTAGACAATCTGTAAATATTTTTCATGTGGTCTTGGTGACTATTGGTTTTGTGCTTTGTAAGGAGACAGTTAGCAAGTCTATTCCTGTTAGGGTTACGGCATGTAGTCTCCTCTGACACCATTCCAGTCAGTGGAAATTAGATCTGTACACATTGATTCACCAGATGTAGATGTTGACTCAGGTTCTTACAAAAAGATACTTAAAATGAAAATAAGTATTTCTTTATTCAGTCCTACTATTATAAACTCATTTTTGATGACTAATTTGATATATGTGGTAACAGATGTTTCATAAGGAAATCAGATCCATGTATGAAAACTAAAACATAAATATTTTGTTTTAAGTCTATAAAAAAAACCATTTTAAAGTTTAAAGTTTCCTCCTATAATACTTTATAATACATTTCTCAAAATATTTAAATTTACACCAAAAAATAAATGACAAATTTAATTTCTTGCAGATGATGTTGGAAGTTTCATACTATTTATACTGATAGACTGACCTGCAACATTTACCTTTACAATTGTGAATATAAGACATGGTAAATTAGTGTTTTCTATAAACATCAAATGTAAATTATTAAAGACTATTACTCAAAACATCAAACAATAAAATATTGGAGAATTCTAATTATAATTCTTTTTTAAATTAAAATATTTTTTAAACTAGAATAAAACATAGAAGGGATAAAGAATGGTGTCCTGTAGTGATAATTTTTTTAGAATCATACGTACTCCAGTAGAAAATACATGAAATTGATGATTTATCCTTCATTTACTTATAAAATAGGTAAGTTACTTCAAAGTAGTCAAAGACAACTTGCACTTATCAGAAATTAGACTCACTCTGACTGCAGTCAATGTGTAAATATATTAAATAATAAGTCCAGAGTTTGAGGCTTATGTTAGACTCTAGAACAACATTGTATGTCTTCCTCAAAGTATGTTTTAATGTGAATTTAGCTGAAATAACATAATAAAGTGAAAATGTAGCCCATTTCTCTTGACTTTCAGTATGAGAAAAATTCTTATTAAATTTCAAATGTAGCCAAGTCTTAATTTTGTGGCTTATTAATATTCTTTCTCTTCCCTAGGTCATTTGTGAAACCACTTTTCTGAATGTTTGGGTAAATGTAGAGACAAGAATTGTTTCACATATGAAAAATGTCTGTTCTTCTACAACAAGTCTTTTTCAAAAACTTTTATTATTATTGCTTTTGTAATTTCACATATGAAAGTTTTTGCAAACTGGCTACTCTCATCTTCTACCTTCCAAACACCCATGTCTATTCTCCCCTCTCTCAACAAATCTCTTTCCAGTTCATGTCAATTCATGTTGATTTGTCACTGCCAAGATTAGTTAGGCCTTCAATGTGACCCTAGGGTTGGGATTAGTCTTTAGAGTTTAATGAGCTCAGCAGTTGGTATATGGATAAATATGATTTTCCTGTCTCCCATATATTGTGTAGCCAATAGTTCACTGGTAAAAGATGGTACCATATGCCCCTCCCCAACCCTTGGTTCCTACATACTTCCCTTCCTGTCTTTTGCAATGTTCTCCGAGATTTAGAGAGAGTAATGTAAGGGACTTGCTTAAGGCTAGGTCCACATCTATCACCTAATAATATCTGAAGAAACTGAGTATCTTTGCATTCTGTTGTGGAAGTTTATTTTTAGTTATATATAAAAATAACAGTTTTTGCGCTGTTGGGAAAAGGGTTGCCTAGGCCTTGGCATTTTTTGTATTGTCTGCAGATGTTGGATTTATGTGTGTGAGGAGGTGTTTGATTGATTATGATCTGCATGTGCTATCAGTAAAATACCTAATGAGTTCTTTGTCAATAAAAACACCTGTTGCAGAAGTTTATTTTTAGTTATACATAAAATAAGTGTTTTATGCACTGTAGGGTGAGGTGCTGTCTAGGGTGTTTTATATTGGTTGCAGGTGTTGGATTTCTGTGAAGGTTGTTTAATTTTTAATGATCAATATATGCTACCAGTAGAATACCTGAAAAGAATAGTTCTAAAAGAATAAAAACACCTGATCTCAGATGCTGGGATGCCACTGTTAATGCAGTACAGCACTGACCATGATAGTGGTTCCTTCTGTAGAACTTCTGTCCGGAAGGGTTTCCACATAGGAAAAATGCCTACTCCTCCTTCTTGGTAAGCCAGCAGCAGTATACTACTACAAATGCATACCAACATGGGGCAAGACATCATGCCAACAATCCAATGTGGAGAAGAAAGCTCCGAGGTGAGAGCCCAGAATGGAAGCTCTTAGAGATAAAGAATTCAGCTGGAGCAGGAAACAGAAAGGTTCTTACTGCTTTTCCTGATCATGAAGCCTTGCTCTGCTGCTGATGGTAGCATGCTGTTTCACAAACTGAATTTTCTGATAGCTTCTTTGTATGTGTGTTAAGCTCAAGATATTATGTTTGAGATCTATGAAGAAGGATATATGTTTCTCTTAGTGGTGGTAAGGAAGACTGACAAAAGGCCAGAATGTTTCAACCAGAGATTCTTACCAGCCCAGGATGTTGTGGAAGCCTCTGCATTAAGAAGAAAAAGGAAAAAAGAAAAAGCTGCTTAGTTAAACTGAACAGTCCTGAAACCTGTCTACAAGTGATAACTCCACACTGTGAGGGAAATCTTCCTGCAGACAAGGACTAGTTACCAGCTAACCAGAGTCTATCTTACCTAGAAAGTGTTTCCTCAGGTCAGCACACAGAAGCTGTCTTCTAGAACTGGCCAAGGTTGTATCTCCTGTGGCAGCCAAACTTGGTACTGTAAAAGTCACCCAGATAGTGATGGATTTGACATGAAGGAATCTTTGGAGAGCAGTTGACTCTTGGAACTGTAAGAGGCCAGAAGACACTAGCGAAGGTGCAGTCAAAGTCTAATTGAAGGCCTGAAATTGAGGGGTCCTGTAAAAAACTTTGAGGCTTGTCACCATGAAGAGAGCCCAGGAGAGGCCATTGGTGAAAGTGCAACCTAGTTGCAACAAGGGAACCCAGCAGTTTTTGAGTTGCCAGAACCATGGGATGACCACCAAGAACAGAAACAGCAGTGGAGTGGAGCCACCCAGAGCAAGGGGACAAATTGTATGTGCTTCAGAGGGCAGAGTCAGATCTAAGCCCTTTGGAGGAGCCCAAAAGATCATGAGTAAATTCTAAATAATTGGACATTGATGTTTTATGTCCAAAGACATTGTAAAAAGCTACATAGATGTTTGGCTTTATTTGGTCCTGTGCACTAGTAACTCTCATGATTGTTCCTCTTGTAGATAGTTTTGCTGGTGTAGTGTTTAAATTGTATTGTAAATGTAATGCAATATTTTTATACAGAAAAAAATTTCCTAGTGTGGTTACATTGAATAAAACCTTCATATTTGTTTCTTGGACATATTTTTCTCTACTTGCTTTTTTAATGGAAATAATACTCTTAAGGAAAGTCACACAGCACAGATCTGAAAGTTGTTTCCAGACGTGGAATTGAAACAGTGAGTCAGTCACCAGAAGTTAGATAAAGAGGCATCATTTTGACAATCCACAAAAAGTTGACTGCTTACAACAACTGTACATGCACATGTGCTCTCTCTGTCTCTCTCTTTTTCTCTCACTTTATCTCCTTCCTTATGATGATGTCATTAGAATAAAGTTCCTTAATACTGTCAACTTATCAAGATTAATTATTGTCAGATGACTATAGTAACATTTTCACCTATAAAACAATGATTTTGATATAAATTATATTCTATACCAGCAGTGGCCAAAACATTCTGGAATAATTAAAATATATTTTATGCATGCATTTCAATAACACAGTTAGTAGACATATTTTTAAAAATTGTTATTTCCTCATTTATTTGTTTGTTTTCTAAGATAGGATCTCACCTCATTATGTAGTCTAGACCAACTCAAACTCATGATAATCCTTCTGTCTCCTTCTCCTGTACACTGGGATATTAGGCTTGAATCATCACACTTGAATAAATATGATTTTTATATCCTTGAAACATGTCAGCCATAAATGAGAAGCTCAATTTTTAAGTTTGTTGAATTTTGATTTGTCTATAGATTTAATGCCACATTCTTAATACTATGTCATGTTTAATTTACTGTGCATCCCTTCATTTAGTAATCAGGCCTACACATAGTTCTCCCTCTTTCCTAGGTCATAAGTCTAATTGATGCATACACCCAGTTATATCATATGTGTGTGTGCTTGTGTGTGCGTGTGTATTTTATAACCATTTCTCCACTTCTAGTTTAGAGCCCCTTTTCTACAACAAAAACACACATTCTACAACAAAAACACACATACCTTGCCTAACTCAGGAATCAATGTGATTCTTTGTCACTTCCAGTGAAATATTAAGCCTATAAGGTGAGTGTGTGTGAGGGCGGGTATGCCAAAACATTTAGGAAATTTTATTGACAATGGAGAGAGTATCACGAAAAGTCATGTCTTGAAAATAAACATGAGCAAAACTTTGTGAACAGAGTTGAAAATAGAAAAATAATCTGTGTTTGTAAATAATGCGTATCTCTTTAATATCTAGCAAGAAGATTTGGTAACTTGCAAAGACAATTCATGAATTTTTCATGTGAAAATCACATTTTCTTCAGTAAAGGTAATTTGTCCTAATTTTTATTAATATTTGTTGTATTTACAATTAGTTATTTTGAAAGTATTAGTGTCAAATGCTATGACTACACTGCTTGAATTAAAATGAATATTGTTCTATTATGTCAATGAAAATGCTAAATATTTGTTCTTGAATGCTCTTTTCTATCTCTTGAGATGTTAGACAACTTCAAATCAGTTGCATGAGTAGAGTAGTTGAAAGAAAAGTACACAACACTATGCAACAGCGTCTCACGCAAGAGCTTTATTGGGGTGGGTGAGACACTAAGTATCCGCTTCCGAGGGGAGGGAAGAAAAAAAGAGAGAGGGGAGATAGAGAGAGGAAGACAGACAACAGAAGAAGAGGGGCAGAGAGAGAGAGAAAATGAGAGAGAGAGAGAGAAAGAGAGAGAGAGAGATATCCAGAGAGAGGGGTCCAAAGAGGAGAGAGAAAGGCCAAAGAGAGGGACAGAGAGAGGGACAGAGAGAGACAGAGATCCAAAGAGGAGGAGCTTGAAGCTCACTGGGATTACATGGGACTAATTTCAGGAAAGGTACCTGTCTGGGGGCAGGTACAGGGGCGGTACCTGGGCAGAGGGTGGGGAGTGTCAGGAGCATGGGGTATGGACGAGCTCCAGGGAGGGAGCACTGGCCAATTCACTACAGTAGTTACTAAAAGGACCTATTCAAATCCATGTGCGACAGTAACCCATGAAGGGCTTAAGGCTTAATAGGCATCGATAAGGACAACAGAGGAAAAGATTAAATGTGATATTACCAAATGGCACATTCTTTAAGATTATCTCTATTTTAGTTTTTAAATACATTTGGAAGAGAAATATAAAATTAAACATTTTATTTCAGGCTTAAATATTTAATCACCACATGGGCCCCAGGCTGGAATTTCTGTTGTTAATAGAATTCTTCCAATTTACATCTTATTACATTGTGCAGAAATTCCTCTCAGGCACCTCTGAGTAAGAGAGTTTCATCAAATACAAAACATAGGTGTTCCTGGGAAGATGCTGGCTTAACACCTACTAAAGAACTGATTTTATTTTTATTTGCCACTGCTTAGCACATCACAACCCTTCTCCTTTAACTCCACATCCATGAACACCACTGAAAAAATGTCAAAGTCTTCTGTGATAATCACTCTTCCGTGCATTAGTCTTATACCATGTGCATTACAAGCAGAACCCAGGCCTATCTTCTTTTGAACTTTTGAAATTGGCTCTCAGCCAATTTCAGATTTGCCTGTGAGTGAGCTCTTTCCCCCCAACCCTTATCCTGTAAACCATAGAATTTACAGATCAAGTGTAGCAGCATTAGTCTCAAGATCTACTTGAAATTTTGTGTATTGTAACATAAAATGAACATAATGTCAGACATCTTATTTTAGTTACATCCTATAGAAACTTGTGACTTATAAAAGTGATGTTATCTGAGTTTTCTGCGATTCATTTTCACAGCAGTTCATGAAATAACATTATGTTAATTGAAGGACTGGTCAACCATTGTTCTTTGTCGTTATTTGTGAACATTTGGGGTGTATAAAATAATTGAAAATAAACCTTTCTCTAATAAAGCAGGTGTGTGTGTGTGTGTGTGTGTGTGTGTGTGTTGTGTTATGTGCACATGTGTGAATGTAAACACACACCTGTGTGCAGTTGTGTGTGATGATCAAAGGTCACCCTTGGGTGCTATTCCTCAGGAAATTTATACTCATTGGTTTTTAAGACAGGATCTTTTATTGGCCTGGAACTCACTGATTTGTCTAGACTGGATAGCAAACCCTCGCAGTATCCTGTCTCCATCTTTGCAGGATGGGATTGCAAGCATGCTCCACCAACCTTTAGCTTTTTATGTGTCTGTTTGTGAATCTAGGACTTATAGACAGAACTATTTCCCCAGAATCTCCACACTAAGCAGAATTTAATCAAAGTTACTGCCACATGCTGAATAGTGACACCTTAAATTTGTCTGTGTACTAATATTCTTGATGTGTGAACCTATCTTACAAAGCCAAATGCCTCAGTAGGATATGACTAAGGATTTCCTGAGATGGGGAGATAGCCTTGCACTATCTGAAAGGATTCGATGCAATTACAATGATCCTAATAAGGCACATATGGGGGAATCACAGTTGGAGAGAACACCCCAGGAGGTGAGGAGGAAGGAGAATAAGTCTGAGTAATGCCTACAAGACCTCACAGGAAAGTTGTGAAATTATCATATGAAAGAAACCTTTTGGCAATGAGGAAGGCTGATAAAACCTCAGGCAAGAATTTACAGATAACAGCATGCCCAGGGACTATAAAAAATTAACTATAAAATTCCCAATCCTTTCTGCATGGGCACGGTTGAGCTTCTAAAAGTTTTCTCTGCTCTGGCTAGCTTCCCCTTGCTGAGAAACACTACTTCTTACTGCAAATCTTTTTTTTTTTTTTTTTTTTTTTTGCTTTCATTACATGCATCTGCTCAATATTTATCAGGAAACTGAACCTTATCCATCATTATTCGTTAGTGAACCATCGAGCAGATTTATGCCTCGAATGTCTGAAACGTTCTACTCATTCTGTAGACACCTGATGGGATCCACGCCAAATTGTGAGCAACGTTTGGACAACTGAAAGCCATTACGATGACCACTTATTGAAGATTCCTGACAGAATAATTTGATCATGAGCTGTGATGAGAAATTAACTTTCGCCAGACACAAGGAAATGCTTATATATTAAGGTCTCTGATAAAATCAAACACGTGCACATCCTGGGGCAGCTTGGGGTTCAAATAACTAATAATCTCAAAAGACTAATACTCTCAAAAGAGCCTGGGATGCTTTCCTTCGTTCTCCCCTAGCAAGTATATATTCTTTAGCAGCCATTCTTTTCCTCCATTCTTCCCTCCCTTCCTCACCTCCTCCTTTTATCTTTTTTGAGTTCCATGGGCATTGTGGGCTATAGTATTGAGGGAAGGAAGCTATTCCCTTGGAGTTCATCATTATACTTATGGAAAGGTTCCGGCTCACACCTTTCAAGTGGAGTGGCACACAGGCATGTAGAATGAGCTCTTGACCCTGAATCCCAGGCATATCTGGTCAGTGGCTCTGCCATGTGTTATGCATCACCAAGTTCCCTCTCTCTGCTCTAATTTTGCTACTCCTCATGAGTTTGCTTGGATTTCACTGTTACTACTATGTATCATTATGCTTTGTCCACCCAGTTTCTCAGATCCTTTCTGCTCTTTTATCCTTCTCACTCACTGTGCACAGTCTCATCCCTGAAGGCAAGGATTGAGTCTCACAGGTAGGAGAGCACTCACTCCTTTAAACATAAAGTACGGAGAAAAATAACCAGTCCATTTTCATGTTCAATCTGATCGCAATCAAGAAAAAGACCAGAGCCATTCACACAGGCAAGGCACTTCTCTGATAAATGTAGTGATCTGTGCTCTGTAGAGTATCTGAAGTGAGAGAATATATTTACTCAGGTATAAGAAGTAACTTCAGTGATGTCTGTAGCAAGGACTTGATCACAGCATCCCAGGTCTGAGTTACCAGAGCAACAACACAGACCCAAGCTGGGAATGAATAAGGTGAGAAGAGCTGGGGCCCCAAATAAATGTGTCTAGCACTCCTGTATTCTCCAGATTCCTCAGATTCTCCAAAAATACCTGGTAGTGAGATAGAATTAGGTGATGTCTAAACATGTCACCTGTCCTTAAGGACATTGCACATATGTCAGAGGGCCACCGCTCCTTCTCCAAAGGCCATCAATCACTTTTCCTTACCTTTAAAATATCTACTTTCATCAGACATCTTAAGAAGTAGAATCAGTGTTTTACATAGGTGAAACAGGAGGATCAACATTTTCATGATGTTGTCTGATCCCGATACAAGCTGAACAATGGAAAGTTTGTCCAAAATGTAGTAGGATCCAGTCTTGGTCCTACTTGGTGTATCATGAGTGGACACATTATTAGGGAACCAAAACCACAGAGAAGGAATATTTGCTCAAAATCTCACTGATCCTCTTTGTGAAGTGCAAGCCCTCCCAAGGACAGAACCTAACACTTGGGTTATAACAGCATCGACATGGGCTTCTTCTTCTTCTTCTTCTTCTTCTTCTTCTTCTTCTTCTTCTTCTTCTTCTTCTTCTTCTTCTTCTTCTTCTTCTTCTTCTCTCTGTCTCTCTCTCTTTCTTCTTCCTTTTTCTTATTGAGGCCTTTAGAAAATAATGCCTGCTGCAGTTGTCTCCTGTTGTTTGTATCATAAAGAGGGAAACATACTGAGTTAGTTTTACATAATGCCCTTCGTGTTTTGACTGCTTAGCTTTCACTGGCATGTACTTGTGCTTTATTAATGCTAATGGTTAATGATTGAAGGCATGTACACAGTCTTGTCTCTGGGTCAAGTTTTCTGTAGTGTTTCTATTAAGAGGGAGGCATCTGGTACAGTGTGGCCCAACCTCAGGACTAACTTCATCATGCTTGGTCTCTGGCTAATATGGGCCACGTGAATGCCCATTATCAGAGCAGCCTGTTGCCTCCAGTAACCACGGTAATGCCCGTGATCCATGCTTCTGCCATACTAGCTGAACTTATTTTATTTTATTTTTTAGGGCACAGGGGTAGGAGACTGGATTAGAGAGAACTGGGAAGAGGATGTTATTGAAGATACATTATAAGAACTCAGATTAACAAAATTATTATAAGAAGAAAAAAAGAGTCTAGTTTAGGGCAATACATAGTTTTGATTAACCATTTTTCAATGTGATGAACAAAATGATCCAGGTGGCAGAAGAGATGGTGCAATGGATGAAGCAATTCCCACAAAGCATGAAGTTGGGATTTTGAATTAAGTGAATAAACAGGAAATGTTAGACAGACGTGGTGTCCTGCTATATTTCCAACACACAGGAGACAGATACAGTATATCTGAGCAAACCTACTAGCTAGCATGGCAGAATCAGAATGGAGAAATATGGAGGAAGATACCAACATCAACTCCAGGCCTCTAATGCAACAGAAATTAATAGTAGTAGTAGTAGTAGTAGTAGTAGTAAATAGCAGTACTAAATAATAATAATAATAAAAATATTAAATAATAATAATATCAGAACACAGCATCTTGATTTAGCTGACAAATGAAATATCTAAATAGAAGCTGCAAATCCTGAAGTTTGCTGTCAATTTCAGTCATTCCTTTTTAAAAGTTCTGTTTATTAATATTGTTGTGAGTGGGGAGAAGTGTCGAAGAACAATTTTTAAAAGTCAGTTTTCTTCTTCCACTGTGGGTTCATGGAATTGAATTTAGATCATGAGACTTGCATGGCAAAAATTCTAGCTGCTGAGCCATCCAGCAGCCAAAAATTTATCTTCAGGCATGACTTTAAAGTACAGAAAACTACTTTTGTTCTCCTTTTTCAAAAAACATATTCTTTAATATCTTTATTTTGGCAATTTTTGAACTAAAAGGAAAAAAAAAAGAATGTTCACTGTCAAACCAAGCAATTGCTGTTTGCTAAGCCTGATTAGTCTGTGAGAACTCTTCTTTATACTAGAGGACACTGAAACAGCTTTTCCCTTTGAACATCAATTAGATTCTTCCTGTCTTAGTTACTTCACTTTTTTCTATGATAAAATATTCCACAAAGCAACTTAAGGAAAAAAAGTATATATTAGCACTTATAAACAAAACTCTTTGTGATTTGAAGGTTCCCCTCAATTCCTATTTCAAATCTTCTTCTCCAGCCAACTACATAGTATAGGGAGATTTCTGTGAAGTGTACCTTTCAACAAGAAATAATTCAATTAGGGAAACCATTTTCCACTAGTTTTTCCATCCCCATTTTCCATTCCATAAATCTCAGGGATTGTTGAGACAAGAAAATGGGATAAAGATTAAGGTGCCACACAAAATTTCAAAATTAACATATTAAAGACACTTGGTAAAGACAAGTTTGGGATTCTCTAACTACCTGGTTAGCCAAGGCTGGATAAGCAATAGAGTGTGTAGCAGAAAACCCTTGTCATAAAGGGATCCAGAAAGAAGTACTAAACAAATAGTACATATGCTCTTCAGTCCTTTATGCATTGCCTACCTTGAGCTTCTAAACCTTTTCTCTTCTCTAGATCCTGTCCTCTAAAATGTTCTATTTCTTAGCAAACTGTCTCTGTTTCTATTCTGGTTACATTAGCTTCTTTGTTTCTTGAAGAGTCTGGTAATCCCCACAAATGCTACTGAACACCACTACATATTGATGTCAGATAGCTGATTAGAAGAGAAAAGAAAAGATGATTAATTGCAGACACTGAAGTTTGACAAGAAGCCAATGAATGGAGGATACAGATTGTCTCTAGAAGCAGGACTAGGCAAGGAAAGGAATTGTCCAGGGAAACCTGCAAGGAGAAGTTCTGTCAACATTTCTTTTCCTTCTTCTGTCATGAACTGTAACGAAGTAACATTATATGACCAATAACTCTGTAATAATTCATTAGAGAAGCAATAAAATGTTAACATAATAGCAGAAAGAATGACTGAGAATGATTTTTAAGCCTAATGTTACCTTTGGAAGAACAAATGATGTTTTTCTGCAATGTGAAATGTTACTGCTACTCTGATTTGTCTCTAGCACTCTATTCACAGTATTGGTTATCAGAATTAAGGGAAGCAGTCTACACACTGGAGTTTAGTGGAAGGGGATAAACCCTGAACTTTATACTTGAACTCAACACAGAGTCAGATTTGCTGATACCATCAGATAGAATACAAAGATTCATATCCCCTGAACAGCATTCACATACAGAATCTTTATATCTGCCTGGCAATAGGCAGAACACAAGCTTCAGTAAGATGGAACTATGCTTCCTCTTATATCTCTAACAACTTATTCTATAGGCTTGGGAAGTTCCTACAACACTCTCCAATCCCCTGAGTCTGTGAAACCTTGTGCGACCTTGTCATCCTCTGGTCATCCTCTGCCTCAAGTGGGAAGTCAAGGTGAGGACTGCCCTTTTAAAAACATCATTGAGTTCATTCCGATTCCTAATGGGACTGTGGCCTATGACAAACCTGGGCTTGGCCCCCTCAACTACTAAAGCAATGATAGCAAACAAACTGTAGACTTCATTGACACACTTAGGGGTTCTTGCAGGGATGAAATAGCAGGAATGTCCACAGTGACAGTAAAAATAAGCACTGCTAAAAATTCTGGAACCGTAGACACAGGTAAAATCAGATGATAATAAATGGGATGATTATCTTAATTTTTCATCCCCCAGATGATGTCACATATCACTGATTACACAAACATCAATGAAAGAGGAAAACCACCTAATGGTTTTGAAATACAGTATCAGAGAGTCCAGATAGTAACCAGAATTGGGAAACTCTATGATAGAGAATATGAAATCACTACTCCAAAAAATATCAAGAAACAAAACTGAACACAAAAAATAAATCATAACAAAAACACAAGCATGAACTAATTCTTTACCAAAGAAATTTGATGAAGGAATTAAATTAGCATTTTATAGTTAAAATACTTGAGTTGAAAATACACTAACAAAATTTGAAATACCATAGAAATCATTGACAACATAGTAAATTGTAGTAGAGAGAATAATTAAAGTAGAAAGCAGGTCAAATGAAAATGCATTGTTGGAGCACAAATAAGAAAAAAAGGAGACAAAGTTTATTAGAGTTTTGTTCCATTGCTAAATGAACAAATATTTAAGTTATTTTTTCTCAAGGTGAACTTGATAATGTCAAGTGGATAGAAAGGTTGATTATTGAATGAAAAGAACAATAGAAAAAACATGGAGAAAGACAAAAATATCAAAGTAGAAGAGTATGAAAGTCATCATTAAGGAGATTGGAAGCTCACTCCTCCCCATCACGCTCCAGCAGATGACTAGCGTACATAGTGTCAGTTGGGTCTACAAAGGATGCTGGGAGATAAAACCTATCAATGGATTTAACTAGCTATCAACTTTGATTGCTACCACAACAACTTTAACAGCAGAATCACTTACTGGTGCAAAAATATAATTACTAGTAGAGGAGTAACTGACTATTTTCTGATTGAATTTGAGGCCTACTCCACTGGAATGGTTTGACATCTAATAAGGTAAACCTGGCCAATAACACAGGAAGGTCACAGGCACGGTATTTGGGGGTAGGGAGAGTATTAACTTTTGTTTTATAAATGGACATGGTGCATGTATACATTTATACCCATAGACAGATACTCTTTTAAGCCTTGATTAAAGAAGCTTCTGTATTCAGTGAATAGTAGCTAACACAGAGATCTTGGCTGTTCAAGGTGTTATCTATTGAATGTTCAGCCTGAAACAGGCATTTATATCTTTGCCTTTAAAACTCAGTCAACATCGTAAAAAGGGTTTGAAATTAAAGTAATGGCTAGATTATTTCAGAGCCAGGAGGAGAATTGTGCAATGATATCTTCTGGGCATGGCATAGATATCAGAATCATGAACTAAAATCAACTATAGATACCTGAAGTAGATCTACAAAGGTCATGGCCTGCTAATGCTCTGTCATGTTTATAGGAGAATCTAATTTGGCCCCACCCAAACAAGGAGAACTAGTGACTATGACTGGTAGATGCTATGGAAGCAGGATTCATTGATTTGTTTATGAAGCCAATGGTGAGCCCACTGTGTTTTCATTGATAGTTTTATAAGCATGGTCACATGGACTACCATGTATAAATTTACAGGTCACAAAACAAAAGGTTGTGAACATGAGAAAAGGACTTATTCAGGAAGAGAGGAATTGAAAGGTGAGCTGTTGGAATAGTCAGAAATGCATTATGCATGAGTATGAAACTGTCAAATATAAATTTAACTTGAAAGATGCAACTCAACCAAGTAAACCATAAGATGTTATCAAGTCCTCTATTATAAAAAATAAAGACTTGTCTCAAGGGAAAAATAGCAAAGAAGCAAATAATACATGTTATCTCAGTTACAATATAGCAGTTTTTTTTAGCAAAAACATTACAGGCAAGGAGAGTGGGAAGATATTTCAAACCATTGTAGGGGAAAAACATCAACCAGTCAACCAAGAAAATTGTACAAAGTAGAGCAATACTTTAGAAATGAAAGGTAGAGAAAGATATTATTAGAAAACAAAAGCTGACATAATTTTATCACCATCAGGTCTGAAGTTCAAGAAATGCTAAAGAGATTTATACACCCAAAAGAGACAATAATAAGCAAGAAGAAAACTTGAGAATGTGTAAAACTTGCCTTACACAGCAGTAACACAGACAATTTAAGCTTCTTCTGGTATTACAAACATAATGCATGAGCTTTCACATTTTTATTATGAAGGCTAAAACATTAAACATTATAAACAGCAATTATATTCACATGTGTAAACAGAGCCAAGGAAGAAAGACAAAAAACGGAACACCAAAAGTTTAAAATGAAGCTCAGCATGATGGTGCATACTTATAATTCCAGCCTTAAAGACACTCAGCATTTATGAGTTTAAGGCCAGCTTGAATATATATCGAGACCTTGTTTTAAATGTTCAAGTAAACAAAAAACTCAAAATGTAGAGAGGAATAATGTGTCCACCTACAGAGTTTCTGTTACTGTTTTTCTTTTGTTGTTTGTTTTATGTGAGAGACCCAAGAGAGGTCCCTGGTATAATAGGGAGGTATATCTTCAACCCCAGAAATGAAGAACTGAAAAAGAAAGTTACATCAAACAAAAATGTTTCTTCATACACACACACACACACACACACACACACACACACACACATTAAAACTGAGTGAAGAGCCAACATACAAAATTTGAGAAATCATTTGAAAACTATAGTTATTTGACAAGTAATGTACATACTATTTAAATAATTCAACTAAATAGTAAAAAAAAAATCACAATATTATGATATACATAAGCAATATGTATAATTGATATTTCTCAAAGGAAAAAATGATCTACAAGAAAAAATGATTACCATCCTTATTACTAGGGAAAAGAACATCACAGTGACAGTAGTAGTCACTTCACTCCAACTGGAATAGCTATTATAAAAAAATACATGACAGCAAGAGTTGAGAAAAAGAGAATTTTCACACAGCTAATAGACATGTCATTTACTGTAATAAATGTGTAAAACAAAAAGGAAGTTCTTCAGACAACTCGAAATAATAATAAATTACTGTGCATCGATTCTGGATGCACTGAGTATGCACAGAAAAGAGAGTTGTATGTGAAAAAGACATCTCCATATTTATGTTTCTGCAGTACTATTCACATTAGTCAAAATTGAAAATTATGAATATCTAACAATCAATGGATGGATAAAGAAATTGTTGCATATATTCACCATAGAATGTTATTCAACCATTGATAATGAAAGAATTTTGTCATTTGTACAAATATAGATGGAATTGCAGTGAATTATAGTAAATGAAATAAGCTAAATACAGAGGTTAAGTACTAACTGATCTTATATGGAGAATCTCAGTAAGCTAATTCCATACAAGTTGAGAGCAGGACGGTGTTAACCAGAGGATAGAGGTTAGAGAGCTGTTAAAAATAGCAAAAGGTTAATTAATGAATGCTAAATTGCAGATGGATAGGAGCAATGAGTTCTGGACCTCTATTGTACGGTTGAGTGACAACTGATAATGAAAATGAACTATGTACTTTCTTTAAAAGCTAGAAAAAAAAAGGACATTGAATATTTCAATATAAGAAGCGAGGAATGCTTGTGGAAATAATTTAGCATGGCAAAAATAGAAAGAGATTAAAGTATTATATATTAGGAAATAATTTTGTACAACCCCTTAGTACATTTCCTCATGCTGTGGTAACCCCAAACATAAACCTATTTTCTTTGCTACCTCATAACTATAATTTTGTAACTGAGCAGTGACTCAATTCCAAAGACCATCAGGAATATGTGTTTTCTGATGGTAGTGACCCACAGGTTGAGGAACTGTTGCTTTACAAGCAAAATGCCAATAAACAGTTTCATAAATGTAGATTTAACATCAAAAATGTTAGGTTATTTTCTAAGGTGACTAAAGTAGAAATTATAGAATGCAGCTGACAAGACTCCAATCTTTCCTATTGCAGAGAAGTTTGTTGCACTTCATGTTATTAATTTTCACAGATAGTCTTGTATATATTAAATTTTGCATGATTGTATGTAGGTTTTGTAGTGCTTCAAATTACTTTGATAACAAAATTTGTATAGTTGTTTTAAAAGCAAATTTATACATTCATCGGCAAATAATTTAGTGGAATGAAAACATAATTAACTCATCTAATGTTAAGTACGTTACAGAGATTTTTATCAGTTATTCTAACTATACACAAAAGGTTTACATGGCTTTACCAAACTACTTATTTGATACATGAACACATATATTCACTTAAATTTAAGTTATGATAAACTAACACAAAAATATCCTGATATGAAATGTTCTTAGTTGATCAAAATAAAAATGTGCAAAAATAGTCGTCATGGATTTCTAAGATATATATTTCCCTAAAAAGATGGACCAACACTGGATTTGTGTATAATTACACAATTATTGATGGCCATCATGTACTTGTAAAGAAATATCAGTTGTAGATAATTTCAATGTATATATATTTTATTTTTTGTTGGGAACTTCATCTTCGAATGTTCATCAGAACTGTCATCTCTTGCTATGCATATGTAGCTGAACCTTAATCACTGGGCCACCCCAGTTAGTAGACATAAACTTAGTGCATCTTCAAGCCACATAGAATAAGTTGTGTGTGTGTGCACACATGCGCGTGCACACGTGTGCATGCAAGCACATGTGTGTTTGTGGTGTGATTTATGTGTGTGAGTACACATGCACATGATGGGAACTGAACTCAAGTCCTCTGCAAGAACAAGTACTCTTAGCCACTTAGGCCATCTCTCTGACCCCACCAAAAGAAACTATTTAGAAAGAACTTTTAATCTAGGATGAGTTTTTGTTTTCTTTTTTTGCCTGCATATAGATGCCCATATCTGTGTCATCTCCATGATAACTACTTAAGCTATTACCTTTTCAACTTTGTGTCAAATATGAAGAACTTAGAAAGCTATGGTTCAGATTCTTGTTAATAGTGTTCTAAGAGTTTCAAAGTGAGTATTTTGCTTTCATTCTTAGCCTTGTTTTCTGTGTACACTATTAAAAAAGCAGAAAATCTCTGTTGAAATATCAGGAGAAGTTTGAACGAATGTGTTTCCAACAAGATGTTTATCATTCACTCTTCTGAAATGCATACATTCATTTAAAAGAATCACAATTTATGTCAGTGGCTTCTGTTGAAGAATTCACGTGACTCCTTGTTGTTTTGTGAACTTAATGAATACACTACATGTCTTCACAGATCTGTTTCCCTATTGACTGTGAAGACAACTTAAGCAGCAGAACAGACATAAGTTAGAATCAGGAATTACAAAGATACAGAAAAGGGGGAGAGGTACAGAAGGATTGAGGACTTTTTTTTATCTTGTTTTTCTAAATATGTCAAGAACTCAAAACACTGAGAATTGATTCAGGAGATAACAGATACTATGTTAGTGTGCCAGTTTGAAGAATGAAGGTTTAAGATTCATGAGTCATGTACAAATAATGTATAGGAAAGCTGGTGCTGCAGCAAATATCTTCAACAGCCTGAGTGAAGACACTGAGCAATGTCATTCTCAACTACTTCCTTTTGTGTGTCCAGTGGAGTACTGAAGTTTAAAAATTTAGATATTTGCTAAATATTTTGACTTTTAAATTGGGAATAAACTCTAAAAACATATTGATGAATAGAGAGTAAATCAAAACAACCTTTAAAAAACTAATTAAAATGTTATTTCATTGAATTTTACCCATATACTGGAGCCAAAATTCTTCATTTCCTGTATATTGGACATATTTTCCATACTTGGAAAGGCTCCAATATCAGTAACTTTCAAGTTAAAGGGGAAAAGTTATCTATATGGAAATCTTTAGTAATTTCCATAGTTCCACAAAGATGTTATTCTCTAAGCAGGAATACATTTTTCTTTATAGCTTTTTCTTGAAACTTTCCAGCAATGAATATTAAAACAATTGTAATATTGGATATGAAAATGAGTGAATTCTGTGTTTAGGTGTCTCAACACATGCCACACACACTTACACAGAGATCACAAACATACGCATGCACACACACTTTGAACAAACATCCCTTCCACACACACATTTTGTAGAAAGAAAGGTGCATTTATTTTAGCATTAAAGTTCACCGTATAGGAGCTGATATTTCAGCAATGGCTTCCTTTTAAGAAGCTTTGCAGATTCATTTGTCTTATTATCATTATCATTGTTACCATATTATATAGAGAATATAGAATGTTGTAATATTTGGTGATATACAGTAAATTCTTATCATTGAACAGTTTTGCAGCATATTAAGGGCATTATATTGACCAATACTACATTTTTTTTCACTCTTATCCTAGGTAAGGTCTGTTAGATTCTTACTTGTGGCTTTCGCAAAGATTAGTTTTTAGTCTTTCAGTTAAGAAAGAGATATTCTTTACTTTTTATCTTTTTTAATTGTTCAGTGTGAGCTCAAGAAGATATTTTCTTGACTCACATTACATAATCCTATAAAGCAGTGTCCACTTCCCAAAGAATTCTAACAGGCACATTAGGAATGTGTACTTGTTTGTTGGGGAAACTTATTTTTAGATATGTTTGAAAATGTTTTTATGCACTGTTAGGTGAGGGGCTACCCTAGGTCTTGACATTTTTGTATTGTCTGCAGGTGTTGGGTTTATGTGGGAGATGTTTAATTACTAATGATCTGCATGTGCTATCAGTAGAATACCTGAGGAGTCCTGAAAGAATAAAACACCAGAGAGGACACGCTTGGGCTTCCACTGTGAGTATGACATTGGCCATGACAGTGGTTCTATCTGCTGAGGTCTGGCAGAGTTTGGAAAATACCTCTATGTCTTCCCACAGCAATGTTTAACTGCACTCATTTTTTTTTGGGGGGGGGGCTTGTTTTAAGTTTGAGACTGGTACTCATTATGTAGTCTATGCTGTTTTCAAAGCTATCACCAGACTCTTGAGGGCTGATATTGGAGGCATATGTCACCTGGTCCAACTTAAGTTATGTATTCAATGTAAAATCAGTATTATGTAGAAATTTAAAAAATGAACATTCCAGATTAAATGTTAAGACAAATAAATTTTCTAGCACTAGATTCATCTAAGTTATTAATATATTTGGCTGAATGGGGGCTCAACTAGCAAAACTTTGTATCTAACTTCTGAAATATGTCATAACAATACACATCCTTATATATTCTGTACATACCTCTGCATATATAAACATACATTGGTGAGTGTGTGTGTGTATGTGTGTGTGTGTGTGTGTAAGTATACACACGCAAGGTGTTTTAACACTACCAGCCTCAATTGAACAGTGAGTTCAAGATCAGTCAGGGCTACATAAAACTTTTGTCTCAAAACTAAAACTAAAAGTTAATAAAAGAAATATCATCTTTATACACTTCAATATCAGAACATAGAAAAGGTATGGAACTTTCTAATTCAAATCCATTGTTGCATGCTATACATAGTATTGAAATTTGTATCATAAACTTAATACACACGTCAGTTTTCTAATATTCATTCTTCTGAATTCTGGATTCTACTTGTAGCTACTATACATACATGTTTCTTATATAAGAAATTATAATTTTCCTTGACATTACCAGTAATTACACAGCCCATTGGTTTCACAGAGACTGACAATTTCAACGAATTCTCAGCATCTCTAAACATGTTTGCCATAAGATATAAGGGAATATTTTTCAATAAATGAATCAGAATTCTATCAATCTAAAATATCCAGAACGTTTAAGAGAGGTTGTTTTATTTGCACTTTTACATGACCTGATATGAAAGTATGAAAACAATAGTATCAGTGGTAACAATTAATTACCTTTGATTCAAGTACTCTATGCTTATGGGCTAATGGGTAGTATCCATTGTGCTCTAGTTAATATGTTGCTATATGATTATCCCGATTACTTTATGAGACAGTAACATCACATTAATATTTAATAATAATAATATAGATCACAACCTAGTTATTTTCTGAATCTTCTGATTGGTAGAAATAGCACAAATACAAAGAGTGGCTTAAAAATAAAATAGTAGTCCTCAACAATTCTTTGAATTTGTGACATCATCAAGATCTTAGATGCTATTCAACTTGCTATCATCAACATTGTCAACTTTCTAGAAAGCCTAGCGAACCTCCAAATTTAAATTATTGATAAGAAAAATGCTTAATTTATATAAATTTAAATAACCTAATTTCTATGATTTGTTCTGTTGTGTAAACTTTCCACTGAGGTTTCTTTCAACTCTAGTATAATTTTATATTATCATTTAAAGCAGTTATATCTCTTCATTAAATTCAATTTCATATCTTAGATTGTGAGATCCTTATTTTACCCACCTCTTTTTGTCTTTTTTAGTTGTATTAATATAGTTATAATAACTTTTTGAATGCTCTGTCTAAAAGCTCCTGTGAGAATGGTAATTTGGGAAGGATATGCATCCTCTTTTTTCCCTCCATATTAATTTTGTTCCTGCACTAGGAGTTATACAGCTGAATTATTTTGATATGTGCAACTTTCTGTTTGCTTAAATCATCTTTCCTCTTTCAGTGTAATTATGTGTAATACTCCTTAGAGGACTAAGTTGTATAAGTATTGAGGCCTTGTTTTCTTTATAGAACTTATATTGAGAGCTACAGACTCTATCCCTAGCCTTTTGAGAGTCTGTCCACATATGTGGAAATAGACTCTGTCCAAAACACAGAACATCCCTTGCTGGTCTTCACTGCTACCTTCTGATGTAGATACCAAGTCTCATACCTTAAGTAAGCTCTGATGGACCTAAGGTTGAGGATAAGGTATTGGGGGAAGCTAAGTTTGTTGTAGGTGGTCTTGAAGGTATGTGGCTGCAGGAAGTTCTCAGGTAGCTGTGATAGGGAGTCAGTCATAACATTTACATCACACTGGGAAGAAGCTGTTTTAAAAGGCTGAGAGGCTTATTAAAATTTGAATGAGGAGGCAAGGGTAGAATAAATAATCTCAGACTATATCTAACCCTTTTAATTGGGCCTTCTTGCTTTCATTTATGGGTGATCTAATGTCTTCCTGACTATTGGGTAAATTATTATTATTATTATTATTATTATTATTATTATTATTATTGTCATTATTAAGGAATAAGGCAAAACAAACAAATAAAAGAAAAGAAGCAAGAGAAAAAGCACAAGGAACACATAAATTGCAGAGATACACACATTCATACAAATAAGAATCCCCTAAAAACACAAAACAGGAAACAGTAATACATACACAAAGGACCCGTAAGGTATAAATGGGAGGAAAATTGATGACAAAATATTTGAGACAAAGAATCTTCAAAAGTGCCACTGAGTTCATTTTGTGTTGACCATCTACTGTTGGGCATGGGCTTGATCTTAAGAGAAGTTTGTATTCCCAGTAAGACTCCATTGGAGAATTAAATTTTCATTTATAAGGGATTATTAATTGGAAATAGCTTCTGGCTTAGGGATGAGGGCATGTTTCTACTTCTCTCAGCTCCACAACTGTATATGCACAGACTAGTGCAAGCTCTGTGCATGTTCCCATAGGGTGTGAGGTCATATGTGTGTAGGTCTTGCTATGTTTAGAGGGCCCACAATACCCTCTGGCTATTAAAATCTTTCCTCCTCCTCTTCTGTACAATTCCTAGAGCCCTGGATGAAGGGACTTGATACGAACATCCCATTTAGGACTGAGTGTTCCAAGGTCTCTCACTATATGCCTAAGGTCTGGTTGTGGTTCTCTATATTTGTTCCCATCAGCTGTAGGATAAAGTTTCTCTGATGATGGCTGAGCAAAATCTTGTCTATGTAGCAGAATGTCAATTGGGATCATTCTATGGCTATGTTTTTGTTTTTGTTGTTTTGTTTTTCTTTTAATGTTTGTTTTTAAGAAAGTAGTATTTGGACCCTACAGCCTTTAGCAATAGAGCCTTAGAGTTAATTTTTAAAGAGCAACCAATATCCTTGACAATCCTGGTTGTTTGTAGGTTTTTATTGGGCCCCTTTAGCCAACAATTCAATTAGGTGTAACCCAGTTCCAGCAGTGGACATCAAATTTTGGGACAAGGAATTTCCAGTTGGGGCTCCATTTCTCCCATTATTTGACAATTTTATTTAGATTGTTTTTATACATGTATACATGTTTATATTTTAGGAAGCTTCTGTAACAGTATGCCACAATCTTTTACCCTCTATTAAGGGATAGAGAAAGGAAAGATAGAAAGGAATCTTTACTGTTTTTGCAAGCAGCCTTAATATAGAAAGAGAGAAAGGTAGAAATCTTTACAGCCTCTTTTTAGGTTGTTCTAAGCTTGAAGAGGACTAGTTGACAGTGAGTCAGACTAGCGTCTCAGTTCATGGTCTATAAACTCAATCTCTCCAACCTTTGCTCTTTTAGGAACTATCACATTAACTCAAGACACCAACCCAATCAATGAACCACCAATCAATGCCCTCACCAACTCTTGGGGTTTCAGACTTTTTATGCCTTAAGCCAAAAGCACCCATCTACCCATGCATCATGCAATCCCCAAAACAACCTACAGGTGCCATAACAACTACACCTAACCAAATTATAGCCACCTGTATCAAGCATTCCAATCCAACTTGTAAACAACTATACCACAACTGGAGTGGGAACAACAAACCTAATCCAAACACCATTTTGTGTTTTTGAAGAAACCAAAATAACAAAAACGTTCTACAAGTATTACTCTATAAGCTTCTACTGTATCAGTTGTCCATAGTTGTCTCTCAAATCACACTTAATTTCAGCTGTTTCAACGTATAATTGCTCCCTTCACACCCTCTTTCCTCACCCACCATTTGATTCTCCTGTTTCTACTCCCACCTCTATCCATAAGTATCTGTTATATTTCTCCTTCTAAGGGAATCCATTTGTCTGTACAATTCCTTACTCTATACTATCCTTAATGGATATATCAATTTTAGCTTGCTTATTCAAAGTTTAACAGCTAACATCAACATACAACAAATGCATGCTATATTTGTCTTTCTGGATCTGAGTTACATCAGTTGGGGTGGTTTTTTCCTAACTCCTTTCATACACCTTAAAATTTCATAATTGTGTTTCCCTAATGGCTGAGGAATATTCTATTGTGCAAATGTACCATATTTTCTTTATCCTTTAGTTTTTGGAAGAATAGTCATAAATCTATAGAGAAGAGATTTATTACAACAGTGGGGAGCTCAGATTAACATTCCTTCAATTTCAGAGACATTTTGCTGGAGTCTTGAAGGATTCCTGGAGAGCTACTGGTCTTCTATCTGTGTTGGAATTCTGAAGATGTTGGATTTAATATTAGCAGCAACAAGATAGATACACTTACCAACCAAAGTAAAGACAAAGCAGGCAAAATGTTAAATTTCCTTCTTCTGTGTTTTTTTTTTATGGAGGCTGCCTCCAGAAGATGGACAGATTTAGGGTGGCTCTCCCTGCTTCAAATAATCTGATTAATACAATCTCTCACAGAAGCGCTGACAGCATGGGTTTTAGCTATTTTCCGATATGGTCAAGTTGACAACCAAAATTAGTCAACACATAGAGTTAGGCCAAAATTAAAAGTTTCAAAAATAAAAAACATACCAGGTGACATCAATCACAACAGTTACATTAGGGAAATATCTTTAAACTTTTATTTATTTATTTTAACTTTATGTGTATGGATGTTTATCTGCCTGTATGTATATGTGCCAAGTGCATGCCTGGAGCACAAAGAGTACAGAAGATGTCATCTGAGGCCTTGGAACTGGACTTACAGATACTTGTGAGCCTCCATATGGATGTTGGAAACTGAACTTGGGTCATTTGTAGCTAGTGTTCTTAACGACTGTTCCATCTTTCCAGCCTCAGACAGAAAAATATTTATAATCTTATATTTATAATTCTGAAAAATGGATATTGTAATGTTATTAAGAGGCAGTTAATTAACTATGTAACATTCATGAAATATATGTAGATATCCTCATGAATCCTTTCTCAAATTCTCATATGTATATAGCAGTATTTATCTCAATATTTATATTAGAAAATATAAAGTGACTATCAAATCTTAAGTCTTTCTAACAAAAAACCTGAACTATATCACAAAATATGAAACTCCTTACTGCGTAAAAGTGAGGAATTTATGGTGCAAACATAAGCATTCCTATGTTGTACTTTCCATTTTCTAGTATGTGCTTACTCCATGAGATCTTTGTTTCCTTAGTGATTAAACATGCAAAATTTTGCTCATGATTTTCATTCATTATCAAATTAATGAACATAAAAAGAATTGCAAAACTGACTTAACATATTATAGACTCTAAATTTTCTCCTTGTGCAAGAACATTTTACTCAGAATAAAGAATCAAATTTTAAGACTAATTATATGAAGCTAGGCACTCAGAAGACAAAAACAAGGAGCTATCTATGAATTCAAGGCCAGCATTTCTGCAGAATGAGCTCCAGGGCAGCAGGGCTACACAACAAGCCCTATCTCAAAACAAAGGAATAAATAATAATCATAAAATGATTTATTGATTTTTTTGTGAAGTAAATTTGGTTTCAATTGTTATCACAATTTATGTGGCAAATATTTATTCTTCCATAATATATTATATATATATGCATATATATATACATACATATATATATATATATATATATATATATATATATATATGCATACTCAAATATATATTCTAGTTCTATACCATAAGAGTTATTCATCCATGGATTCCAAAACAAGTTTCATGAACCAGCACAATGGTTTAGATATATTTATATTTAAATAATTTTATATGTTACTATAATGATGCTGACTGAAATTTTCTTTCCCTATTTTATTTATAATTCAACTTTTCATACACTTAAAAAAATTTATAGCTGCTTTCTGAGAGACCATACCATATGCTCATGCATTTTACTTTTTAATTGAAATTCTAAGAGGTAATTGTATAAATATTATTTTGAACCTAATTTATATAAAACCATATAATGTATGTATACATAAATAAATGTATTTACATATAAAGTTAAAAATAACAAAACTATCGATAATATGTTCAAATTGATTGTAAATATCCAATGGCTTTATTTAAAACACATAAAGAGTGGTAAAACATTTAAAATTTATTTTACATTAAGTAAATTAACATAAATGAAATAAATTAATGTGCATTTTATAGAGTTCATTTGCATTACATTATTATGCAACATTTGTGACACTTAAAAGATAATTCTAATTAAGTTAAATTGCAAAATTCATTTGAGCCATTTTAAAGTTTTTGGATATCATATTAAATTGTTAAGCAATTTAAAGTTCACTAATTTAATTTGCCTAAGAAAATAAGCTTGATAAATCCATCCATAACTAGCATAATTCAATTAAGGAAGAAGCAAGTTTATGAGTTTTTATATAATAAAGTTAATTAAAGTTCACGTAATAAAAAGCTCCATCAGCATTAATATTGAATTTATTAGTAAAAAATAGTCAAATACTGTTAAATTTTCTATTTTTCAGTGACATCGTTAAATTTTTCACAAGCAAATATTTTGACTTTGAATCTAAAAAGGACTCAGGTTAGATCTAGTTTACTTTTGTTTCCTACCTCCAACACTGTTGAATTTAGACTTTTCTCAATCAAAATGGGAGCATGTATTATTATATGAGTTTCAAGAGGAAATACACTTTTATTTTCATGAAGTTAATATATTCAACCAGTCTTCACCATCATTAAATGGTATATTGTTATATTATTATTAAGTAATCTGTAGCATATGAGATACAAAAAAGGCTACATCCTTGATCATCTTATTCCTTAATAAATTTTGTTTCTTTGTATCTTGCCACAAGAATCTTTTTCTGGCGTTTAAATAAGAGCCATCCTATTAAAATAAAGGTAGAATTATATTTTACAACTGAAAAATAAAAATACAAATAAAGCCACATTTAGAGATTTAGATCATTTTAAATCTCTAATTGTGGGTTTATTTTTATTTAAATTTTTAAATTTTAAAATGATCTAAATCTCTAAATGTAGGTTTATTTGTATTTTTATTTTTCAGTTGTCAATTAAAATAACTTTTCTGCTTAAAAATGGTTTTTTCAGAAAAACATTTCAAAATAAAAATTAGTTTTTTATATCTAGATTCATAACAATGAAATTGTGTTATCATATTAATGAATAGTTTCACCAGGCCAAATACTTTGATTCACTGTCTATTCCTTTTAAATATATTGTGGTTTTGTCTTGATTTATCACTACATGAGAGGATTATCTTTTATAGGGACTTTTTGAAGACAATAATCTTATTGAATCAATTTAATCACCCAAAAGAATCACTACTAAATATGCTCTTCACATGACAGCTGATATTGCCATAGTGTTTAAAAAATATTTACCAAACATTGTACCCATTCATCAGATATAAAAAGTCTCATTTAGTATTTATTTACCAAGATATATGTTTTCATAGTTTAAAATAGTTGCCTTTAAATTAAATATAAAGATAGAATGAAGAGATAAATATTCTTGTATTGCAACATAAAACTTCAAAAACAAAGAGCAATGAAAAGCACTGTAAAAGAACAAGATATCCTAGAGACAAAAGGACAATGATTGAGACCACAGTAAACATATAGAAATAGTGGAAATGAGCCATAGACACATTCAAATAGAGAGCATAATTCCACAGTAACATGAGCTTCCAACATTAAACATGTAAATTCTTTCTGTAAATGCAAATTATTAACAGAACTTGATCTTTATAGATACAGATTCTATTACTAGAACTGTTTTTGCACATGCAGGGTAGTTTGATAGGAGCTAGGTTCATCTAGTAAGAAGAAATCTTATCAAGAAAATGCCTCCACAGACTTGGCCTGCACACAAGTCTGCAAGCATTTTCTTTGTTGATGGTTGATATGAGAGGGCCCAGCCCATTGTGAGATGGTACCACCACTGGGCTGGTGGTCCTGGTGTTATAAGAAAGCGGGCTAAGCAAACCAGAAAGCAGTAACCCTCCATGCCCTCTACATCAACTCTTACCTCCAAATTCTTGCCTTGTTTGATTTCCTGCCTTGACTGTGATACGAAGTATTATGATGTGGAAGTATAGTTGAAATAAGTCTTTTTTCTCCCCAAGCTGCTATTGATCATGCTGTTTGATTACAGTAATAGAAATTCTAAGAGAGCATATTATAAAATATTATATAAGCAAATGAAATGATAAAATTCAGCAACTGAGTTAACAAGTAGAACCAAGATATAATGAATGCCTAGTAAGTATCTTCTTGAATGCACGGCAGTAATTTTAAAACATACTAACAATGTTATTATTAAATTTAGGAGCCAATATGAAAGCATCAGTTGTACAAAGAATAGTTTATTAGATAGATAATTATATGTAATCATACTTAAAAATAAATAATTTTGAGAATGCTGGTTTCAAAATTTTGCCATTTTTGATGTTACTGCTTTAATGCTTTAGTAACAATGGCTTCTTGAGCATGTATCTTTTTTAATTTGTTAAATAAATTTAACAGTACATAACTTATATAGGTAGGTTAGCTTAATTTTAATGTTATATTTTCAGTTGTTGGCATATGCTTGTTGCATAAGATGAGTTATTACCATAAAACAGAGCAGGCAATTTAATGTAAAACATTAAGATCATGAAATAAGATATGAATTTGGGGACGTCTTTATCTCTTAATAAGTATACTAATTATCTCTATAGTGTTGATATATCATTTATGAATCAAAGACAAAAATACAAACAGTGGACTTTCAACTAATGGGGTGTTTGATGAATTTTACTAAGTAATAATTTGAAGAATAAAATGTCAAATGGCAAAGAACTAAAAATGTAATTGAAGTAATGAGGAAATCCTATAGGCTCAGACCTAACAAGAACTGATCTCTTTAGAATCATTATGAGTTATTCTCTTCAAATTAGTCTGACAGTATTATGCCAAGTGAGTGGACAAATACTGTCATCTCATTCTTATATTATTTGGGTGTTTCAGCAAGATAATATCAGTAGGAGAGATAGATGTAAGGATAGGCAGGTAGATGAACAAACTGCACAGATATATATATATATATATATATATATATATATATATATATATATATATATATATATATATATACTATTAAAAATGTTTCTGGAACTTTTAGTATACGTAAATGTTAAGTACTTGGATTTGACCATGAGATGGTGTATAACATTGATGATAATCAATCCTGTCAGGAATCATCACATGAATTTTAAATTTACATTAAATTTTTTAATAAACAACTTCATAATAACAAAGTTTATTTTTGAGAATTATAACTCCCTATAGTAAAAAAATAACTAAATCATTTGAAGGACAGATTGAATTCTAATGAATAGCTGTATAAAATAATAGTGCTAAACATTTAGGGTAACACTAATGATAAGAATCAATAGAAATTGTGGGTTGTAACAAAGAACATATTGAGGCAAAAATAATAAATGTGAAATTATAGAGATGATGAAACTAATTCAAATGACATACATATAACATTACAAGCCACTTAAAAGAAATTATCTCAAATATTATAAAAATACTAAGAATAAAAATGCAGTATTAATTAAAAATTGAGTTAGATTAAGAGCATTAGAAACTACAGAAGACTTATAAACATAAAATATCAAAACTAAAACACTGAGATAAAGAAAAATAATACTAACAAATAATAAATAAGAAGGCCATCAGCAAACACAATTCAAGTAAACTAACAGTTTCTAAGAGACAAAGAATGATAGGAAATATACTGCATAAGACAAAGCTTAAAAACATCAACATCAGAATAAATTCAGTACACATAATAAACATTTAAAAATAAGTTAGAGAAATAAAGACTAGTTCCATATAAATAGTCATGCTATTATTTGTAATTCATCTCAACTTGGAAATTTCAACAAAATGTTCTACTAGAAAAATGTTCTACTACCGTACCTCCAACTCCTTATGAAAACATATTCTTAGATGACCCCATGCACTCTCAAATATCATCAGATTAGATTAGAATCAACAAGATGCCAAATGACCAGACTATGATTTTTCAGTTTATGTAAATTATTACATTTCACTAGGCAATCAAATGAAATGTTAAAGACCATTTTAATTTTCTGTTTTCCAGCCTAATAGCTAATATTTTGCCAAGTAATATAAAATATTTTTAATATATGCATTTTATTTTCATGGCAATTTGTCTAATTTAAGCTTTTTCATTTGTTTCTAAGGAAAATAGAGATCCTGTAACTTTATCCCTGCCTCTAGCTTCCCTCCAGCCCTTCCTGAGCATTACTAAAAAAATAATATTCCTAAAAGAGACAATTTTATTCTCTACTTCCTCCATTAAATCACACAATGAATACATGAATTAAATGAATAATCAGTCCTGAGAATCGGCTACCTTTAATTTTTAAAATTCTCATTTGCTACTCAGACTGTCATATTCTTTGGTGAGTCTATGAAAGCTGTTGCTAGAAGGTAAGCATAGCTAGCTATCAGTTTCTGTGAGATTGCCTTGTGTTATAACTTGGTGCTGCCCTGGGGAAAGTTCTGTTGCTTCCTAGTCTTCAATTTGTAACAAGCAGACTATAGTTCCTGGTACTACTTGCAAGCTCTACTCATATACTCAAACCACGAGCCAAAATAAACATATTGTTACAATTTTTTCAGAGTGACAAGAGAGGTGAAGTAACTAATAAGAAAATTGCTATCAAGAAGTAGGTCAATGTTGTTCCTGTAAGATACGTGAGCCAGGTGGTGGTGGCTCACCCCTTTAATCCCTGAACTCAGGAGGCAGATGCAGGTGGAGCTTTGTAAATTTAAGGCCAGCCTGCTCAGGACAGCCAAAGTTACAACAGAGAAACACTTTCTCAAAACCAAAACAAAACCAAAATAAAGCAAAATAATCTAAGAAAAAGAATGAGAGAAAGAAAGAAATATGATCATGCAGTTCTGAGCATAGAGAATGGGTTGAGCAAAAAATGGATAGTTTGAAACTTGGATTTAGAGACCCCTAAGAATCTTGTAACCAGAGCTTGTGTGTCATCTAACAGGAGTGAGGAAGGAATATGGAGAGACATACAAACAATGAAGACTATGCTCATGAAGTTTCAGAGGGGATTAAAGACCTTGTCCAGAATTGGAGTATAGATCATTTATATTACATTATAGCAACACATTCTTCTATGATCTGTTTGTGTGAAGCAAAACTACAAAGTAATGGGTCACATTGTTCAGTGGGAGAAATTTACAGGTAGCCTAAAGTCTAGGCTTCATTTCTTTAGTTCTCAGTGTTCTTAGTCAGATTCTTAATGAAAGAGTGGAATGCGATGCAGTAAGATGTGAAAAAGGGGATAATTTGACAAGAATGGGAATATGAATGATTTTGAGCCTGAACATAAAGTCTCTGCACAAACAAAGATGATTGTTAAAGAGTTTTGCATGATTAAATAAAAACCTCCCACTCAGAACTCAGATAAAACAAAACATGCCTTAAAGGCAATTGCCATCATCAAAGGCTCTGGGAAAAAGAAAACTAAGTTCATTTGAAAAAAGACTACTCAATTGAAGACTGCCTTGAAGATTCATTGCAGAAAATGGCCTTTGGGAAAGTGTTTTACATGGTTATCCACTGTAGTTCATAGGCTATACTGAAGCTGTGGCCCAGCTAATCCTGACCTTGTAGTATTACTTGGCATTATCCCTTGGTGTTAGTTTTGCAGGTATATATGTATTAAAAGGTAATGGAGATTCATGAAATATTCCAGAAATATCTGAAATTAGGGAGTATAGAGGAGAGTTGGAATCCCTGAATGGAACACCTGAATTTGTTGTTCATGAAACTATGAAGGTAACACAATGATGTTGGAGCTCCAGGAAACTATGACACCTGCTGAAGAATGTTGAAGGGCTTAACTGGAACTGAACCAAGGGAGCATGCCTGGATGCTGCAGGTAGCCAACCTAAAAGAGCAGATCTACATCAGAGTCTCCTTAGTTCTACCATGCATGGTAGAGATAAAGCTCCAGGTTTTGATGTCTTTGTTAGGTTTAATTTTTAATTTGCTTCAAACATTCCTTGCAATTCTCCTGTCCTTCCTTTTTGGTATGGGAATAAAAGAGCAGATCTACATCAGAGTCTCCTTAGTTCTACCATGCATGGTAGAGATAAAGCTCCAGGTTTTGATGTCTTTGTTAGGTTTAATTTTTAATTTGCTTCAAACATTCCTTGCAATTCTCCTGTCCTTCCTTTTTGGTATGGGAATATTTACACTATACCAATTAATTGTGGATTAGAGATAAGAAAGTTGTTTATATGATTATTATAATTTGATAGATATTCACAACTAAAAGATTGCCATGAGACTAGAAAGAGTCTCTTTTTTTAAGTGTAAGATTTGTAAGACTATGGTAATACTTGAAATTGAAATGAATGGGTTTGGCATTATGAAATGACCATGATCCAATGGGGACCAGAGAAACAATATTCTGGTTTGAATGTGAAATATTTCTCACAGCCTCATATATTTGATTACCCAGCTTCCAAATAATAAAAAGTAAAATAAAAAATAGGCAAATATTTTATGTTTACTTAAAAAATATATATATTATATACATACATGTATGTATATACATATATATAGTTTAATAGAATTTATGCCACTAAAGTGATAATGCTCCTCCCAAGAGACATAGACTATCTAACAAGAACCCCAGTGCCAAGCATTTGAAACCTCCCTTCCAATTGTTTTTCATGGGGATGCAAGATATTCCCAGATCAATGTAAGATATTGTCATTGTTCTTGGTTGCCTCCCAGAAATTGAAGTTAATTATGTTCTCATTTTTTAAATACTATATACTTCAGAAACAGGACTTGGAGAAATTGCTATGGGACTCAATTACGTTGAAGTCAAGTCCCTATTTCTGAAGACACCACATATTTCAGTACTTGTAGGAATTAAGTTGGGATTCACCAGGATGTCACCTCCCTGAGGGGCAGCCCTCATTGTTTCTGAATATTCAACCTAAGCTGCCAAAGGAGAAAAGCAATCGATAGACCACCCTAGCTGTAAAACCTATGAACTACAATAATAACCAGCCCAGTGAGATCTTCTTACTGATGTAAAAGTGGCATTTATAGATTGGTAGTAACCAACAGTTGTGAAATTAGACATAAGGTTATCTTGAGAAGCAGGAATTCATGCTTAGAACTGTACACCTAACTATCAATGGCTAATAAAGTCATGGATATCAAAACATTTGTTCAGCATTAAAAACTACAAGTATAATAAGAGAATTGAAGAAAAGCAAAACATAACTATGAAAGAAGTCCAGAAAGTTAAGATAGATTATAGAATAAAAGACTTCCAAAAATTTGGAAGCATCTACTCAGAACTATCTATTGAGATTAGATAAATTATTAAGATAAATTTTAAATAAAATACTTCCTAAAATTGGAAGCATCTACTCAGAACATTTCTACTGATAGTATTTTAAGTAAATAATTTTCTATTCCTATTTTCATAGGACTAAAATGGGAGTATAAATGAACAATATTGAACACCATAGACATGAAATTATCATTCTAGCAATCCTTAACAGACACAAGATAGATTTGATCTTTCCCAAAAATCTCATCCTCAGAGAAATGTCACTGTTAAACCTGTTTTTATAAGGCTGTTAAATTTCCAAAGAAAGCCTTTTTTTTGATTTGGCCTAACTCACAATTCACTGACAATAAGCAATCCTCACCCTGAGGCATTTGTCAAAATCAATCACCAGAAAAACTCAACATTGCAGCTGCTGAAAAGTATAGCAGCTTGGGCAAACAAGAGAAAAATAATGATCAAAGGAAAAAAAGTCTTCAGAGAACATTCAACACCTTTGACCTATTTCAGGCATTCTAGAAAATCATGCACATAGCACAATGATTTACATGATCATGAAAATGCAATACTACTACCTTTTGTGTTCTGTTCACATTGTGTTCAGTGCATATTGAAAGTTGGTACAAGGAGAAATGAAGGCTGATAAAATGATTTATATTGTTTGCCAACCATTTTAGCTGAATGTCAACTTACTTTGATCCCTTCAACCAAGCTGGCAAAATGACTTAACTAATACAGGATATGGAAGAAAATCTCTAAGTATTTAACTGATTACTAAAATAATTTATAAAAATATTTACTTATTTTTATTATTTGATATTTTCACACACACACACACACACACACACACACACACACTCATATATATTTGATTTTAATCATGTGTATTTGTCCGTTTTCATCCTTTATCCCTCTCCAGCTAAATTTCATCTTCGTCGCAATAAGCTTACATTCTAGTTTCACATATTTGTGTATGTGATCCACTGAACATAATTAGTGTAGGTCAGAAAAAAATGGGAAGCAGGTAATTTACTGGATTATGTACAACTTGTTAGCGCCTACAACACTGAAAAAAGTGACAATACCTCCTCCAGTAACCATTAATTGCCAATATACTTTCAGGGAAGGATGATGAAAAAATAGCAAACAATCTATACCCCCTCATCAAGGAAATTTCTCTTTGCAGATAGAAACCATTACAAAGAACCACAGTAAATCAAAATGCAGATTTGTGGAGCCCAGTCTCAATGGATACACATACCTATAAAAACAATCCCCCATACCAAAGGTACAAGAGATATTGTAGAAGAGGGGGCAGAAATATTGTATGAGTCAGAGACTCTGAGGATTTGTTATGAGACTGTGTCTCCCAGAATTGTCAGAAATTCTCAACATTATTACTGCATAAACATGAGATGAACAAAACAACAGCAACAGACATCCCAAAATGGGTGGGAAACGACCAGGAGTCCTCTACCCTACACAAAAACTACAGGCAACTGAGAAATGCAAAGAGTAGGATGAATTGTCTTCCTCAAGGATGAGAACACAAATGAGATATTCAGTATCAAAGGTTCATAACTGAAAATATACATATACAATTAACATTAAACAGACTTAGCAGGATATATATTTATATATACGTGTGTGCGTGTGTGCATTTGTGTACTTTATAACAATTAACGAAAAAGAGTGCATAAATTTGAAAAAGAGCAAGGATGGGTATATGACAGGGTTTGAATGGAAGAAAAGGGAGAAATGATATAATTATCTTACACTCTTAAAAATTAAAAAATTTAATTTTAAACTATATAAAATATCTTTTTAACTTTTAAAAATCACTCAATGTTTTACTTACTTATGTATAAACTAGAATTCCCTGACTTAGGGATTTACCATACATGAGTCTGATTATGTTTTAAAGTGACATATATATATATATTCATTGAGAAAAAACTTTCTGAATATATTCTTTCTGTATATTGTTTATACAACAAGCCCTTTGTTGTTACTGTTATTGTTGTTGTTGCAAGTCTTTTCTCTTCTCCCTGCAAATCTTATTGAGCCTCCAGTTGCTCCTCACTGGAAGTGTGCATTTTTGTGTGTCTTTCTGGTTTGTTTGTTTGGTTTGGTTCGGTTGAAACAGGTTTTCTCTGCATAAAAGTACTGACTGTCCTGGAACTTGCTCTATAGACCATGGTGGCCTTGAACTCACAGAGATCTGTCTGCTTTGTGAGTGTTGTGATTAAAGATGTGTGCCACCATGCCCAGCTGCATCTTTGTATATCTGAGTATGGCTGCTCCCCACACCCTTATAAACATGGACTGCTTCTATTCATGTGCCTGTTGTCAAGGATGCTCTTTACTCTGCTGTAAACCATTTCTTGACAGTGGATCATGCTTGGGGAGTCTTTTCTGTCATTCTACATTAAATTCTCTTAAAAATTACCTGTAAGGATTTTATATTTTAGCTGTAAAAATCAATATCCTGAACACAAAAACAAGAGGGATAAAAATAAATACTAAGTAAATTCTAAGTCAAATGATTGATGGCAAAATATTAGCTGTTGATTAGTAATGGCCATGTTTCCAGTCTCAAATTTATAATTATTTAATCAATAACTGGTTTTTTCAATACTGTTTTTAATGTTTTATTTAAAATAACTAGAGTAATTATTTTAAAAAAAACAAAGCTAAATTCTTCCACATGAAATATTTGGTGTAATACTAGGATTTCTGTCTAAAAACACAAATAATAAAAATGACTTTCTTTTTTCATTTTGCCTGTAGATATTTCTGACATGCTTTAACTTTTCATCTTATATATTATAAAATGAATTAAACTAAGTGTGATTATCTAGACTGGTACTCAAATTTTTCTGGACCATTTTCACAAATGAAACTCATATACACCTCATGCTAAAATTGTTATGAGCCTAATTAAAGAACCCCAGGGAACGATGTAACAGTATTTCAGAACGTTTCTGGAGCTAACATATTCTGAGTACTCAAATAATGACATTCTCAAAGTTAACTGCATGATCCATGAACTTCTGTTTTGCAAACTATTAGCCTGTTTGAGAAAGACTGAACATTAGTGCAATCCTAACCATTCCTGATGAGATAGTAATGAATATACCACATTTAAGACAATGATACAAAACTACAATCTCTGACTTCAGAAAAAGACTTCCAGAAGCTTTATTGGAACTAGTAATAAAGCAATATTTGTAGCACTCCAGAAAATGCAGCGCAAATACACAATTTTCTTCACGCATAAAATTAAGCAGATTGGGGTTTAGAGAGATGGTTCTCCAGTTAATGGCAGTTCTTGCTCTTCCCCAGAGGACCAATTCCTAGCATGCACTGGCAGCTCAGAAACAACTGTAACTCCAGCTCCAGATGATCCAATGCCTAGGCTATTGTGAGCACCTGAACTCACATGCACATGCACAGACAGACACACGTTCACAGGATTAAAAATGCAATGAATATTTTTAAAAGGTAGATAGTTTTGTAGGGTTAATCTACCTCATAGCCAAGTATAAAAAAACAAGAAAAATACAAAACAAACAAACTAACTAAAAAAACCTTAAAGATACAATAGAAAATGTTTTCATTGTGCCTCTAAAAGGATCAAGCACCATTAAATATGGAGACACAACCTGGAATCTCAGCATTCCAAAGACAGAAGCATGAGGATGACAAGTTTGAGGCTAGTCTAAGATTCATGCAAAGCCCTATGTAATTCCAAGATTGGAAGGAGGAAGAGAATGAAGTGGAGGAAGAGGTAGTGAAAAGGGAGAGAAAGAGGGATAGAGGGAGGGAAAGACGGAAGCTTTTCCCAGAATAAAAAAAATTTCCTACAACATTTTAATAATTAGATATTAGTATTATTATTTGAATTAGCTTTTAGTAAACTTTTTATTTATAAAGTAAGATGTATATGAAAAAAATAAGGATATAAAATACCAAACAATTGTAATTTCCTCTATGATTATTTTACTAAACACAAATAAACAATATTAAAACCCTTGGAAACAAATGTTAAATTAAAATATATGCTATAATATAATAGAATGATGCTGTTTTTAGTTATATCTTCTGCCTTAACAATATATTGATAGCTTACATTATTATGCAATTGTATATAAGTTTTATATAGTTTAATTGTGCAGGCACACTACAATAATCAAATCTTTTTTTTTACACTAAGGATTTTTCTTTTTTTCAGAAATAAAAGTTCAAGTATGATAAACATCTTCCTTAGGCATCTTTTAATATTTTTTTCATATTAAAATATTACCAGAAAAGGAGTATGCTCATAAGTTCAGCTTTGTGCTATGGTTTATATATAAAATACTCTGTCCCACAGTATTAATGTGCTTAATACTTGCTTCAGCAGGATTATCTTGAGAAATGATGGACTCTATAGAATAGGAGGCATTTTAATACACAACAACAACTGGTGGTGTACTGTCACGGCTTTCCCTGGTACTTCCTTACTTCTCTGCTTCTAGAGAATAAGTACAAGCAAGATAAAAGGACTGATCTTTT